>JASDQU010011196.1:47615-67476 GCA_032191745.1 Picea mariana
TATATATATATATATATATATAAAGTTTTTAGACCCAAGAATTAGCTCGATAAGTTGAACCACCCACCCAAGGCATGTCATTGATGGAGAGCCCTTAAGTCATAGGTTCAAACTCAGTTGAGTCCCTTGAGGTTACCAACCACTATTATGGTTGGCGATTGAGCTAACTATTGGAAATGTGTTGTATTCTTTGCACATGGATTGCACCAAGCGCAAATCCAAGAACTGTATTGGTGAGAGGGGGCATTAGCTCCCCCCCATTGACCATAATGATTTATGGGAGGGGCATTGGCCTCAACTTCTCAAGGTTTAAGGCAGTGCCCCCCAAAAAATGTGGGTCCATTTTCAGTCTATTTTTATGTTTTTTCAACCAATAGTTTTTCAACCCATTGTATTATAATCCTAGTTAAGTGATTAGGGTTGTAATCTAATTTAGGTTAATAGATTAGGGTTTTTGATGCTACATAATACCTAAATATTGTACTTTGAATGGTCAAGTTGATACAACTAAGTAGATAGAGGTGTATCTCTAAGTTAAACTAGTTTTCCTAATTAAGAGTTTCTAAGGTAAACCTACATGTATAGTATGTATTTCATTGTTGATATGTTTATTTTGCTTAAGAATCTTTATGCATTGTTGCAATTGCATAGGTTTAAAACTTACACCACCTCTATCCAAATATTATTGGAAAAAAAGAAAAATCATGTAAAATTTTCCTTACAAAAATATATAATTACATTCTTTATTCATAAACTATAATTTCATTATTGTTATTATTAGTTTCACCATATGTATGGTGATTTTAATATACTCAATCATTCATAACATTGTCCTCTATATTACATTGTGTAATGCACATCTTTTAATATGATTATTTATCGTATATATAATTTAAAAACATATGAATCAACGTTAGACAAACATCAACAACGTAGTGAACAAGGCTACGTGGCAGCGCAGTCCCTGCCAAGGAGGTTAGAAACCAAATTGTGGAAAATGGGGTCGAATTGTAAATGAAACGAAGTGTTTGGTGCAAAATGTATATCAGGGAAATGTGCAAAATGTATATCATGAAAGATAGGGCAAAAGTAAATGACGGTCGACAGGCACAACAACATCTAATTTTTGAAAGTATATAGCAAACCTATTTTTTTTGAAAGCATATAACAAAGTAAAAAATTTGTTGAGAGTGCAAGATTAAATTTGGAAATTTAAATGCATTTTCCATATGGACTGGTGAAAGATAAAAATATACGATGACATAAAATTAATAGGAGATAAGTAATATAAAAATTTAAATGCATTTGTGAACGTGGGATATATGTAAATGACGCTTGCATTGTTGAACACCATTTATTTTGAAATATATAAAAAAATAAAAGTGTGTAACATATAAAAGAGTAGATGCATTTGCCATACAGTCTGCTGAAGGATAAGAATAAAAGTCTAACATATTAAAAAACAAATGCATTTGTTATACAGAATGCGGAAAGATAAGAATAGAGTCTGTAACATATAAAAATTTAAATGCATTTTTTTTTCAAGTATGTGAAAAAATGAAAGTTTGTTACATACTACTGCAAATTTTGAAATATACCAAAAAATTAAAGTATGTTACATATAAACCAGAATTTCAATGCATTTTTCATGTAAATTGGGATTGGGGCTCCCACGGACCATTAGAGAAATATGTACAAGAAACAGGATTGTGGAAAGAAAATAGAGTGCAATAGCTGCAAAAGTAAATAAATGGAAAGGTATAAGTGTTTGCCTATACATCTGTATTTAAGAAAGTGGAATAACCGGGCTGAGAAACAAAGAAAGATGTGATGACTAAACTTACAGTGAGGGTACATATGAGTGCTTTGTCTATTTGCTTGCGGCTTCCATTTCATTGATGTCGGCAACAATTGCGGTTTCAAGGATGTTCTCCATGACTGTTGGAATGTCGGGAACTGCCTATTGTCTTTCGTTGGCGGCCTGTTTCAATTGCCTTTCGACCCATTCTTCAATGTAGCTTCTCATTGGGGCAACGTTGATCTCATTCCAAATTTTGATGTTGAAAACTTCGTTTTCTAATTCCTGGAAGTCGATAGAAAGATTAGAGAGAGCCTGATGAATTTCCTCATTTTGTACTGCATATTTGACTAGCCAGTCATGGACGTGAGCTTGATCAAATTGAAGGATGCTGTAAAACTTTTCAAGAGACAAGGTATTCAACATACCAACCTGTTTATCGAACTCTTTCCTGGTTAAGGGCAAGGAGTTTACGATTAAGAGGGGGTCTTGGAAGTCGTTGGTTTTCCCTGCTAAGTCTATATTTGACATCTTTGTGAATAATTTGTCTTTCTTCACTATGGCTTGTTCACATGACTGAACAATGAGACACAGGTTCTTTACTTTTTGTTTCCAACATGCACTCAATTGGCCGTTCCGGTTTTTGGATGGAAGATCTTCTTCTCTTCTTTTTGTTTCTGTCATATTGTTGACAATCTTGCCAAAAGGGATGACCATTTTTAAAAAGAAATTTTCTTCATCTTTTAATTCGGCTTGCAAAAGCTCGAGCAAGCTATGTGCCATGGTTCCAAGGGAAGCTATGGTTTGTGATCTTTTCCACGCCTGGGTAACCAGTTCCATTCTTTTTTTAATATTGTTCTCCACATATCCTTTACAGGATGCGAGCAAGGTAGAGGATGCTTTTACATTGGGTGCAGGGGTGCTAGACATGGCTATTGCCAAAGGATCGACAAGCAATGGAATAGGAATGAAAGCGTCTTCCAATTCCTTGACTCGGTCCTTCAATTTGGCATTCTGGGTCTTGATGCGTCCAATGGAATCATGAAGTGCTTCTCCGGTCGCGGTGTGAAGTTGACAGATTTGGGATGGCCGCATGTTGGCAACGTCAATCTCTGAACGAGATTTGCCTTTGATATTTTTAACTTTTTTTTTTCTCAAATATCAATCTTTTGTTTTGGCTATCAAAAACAACGCTCTGGAACACGAAGGATTCATCTTCATCAAAATTTTGGGTAACAGATATGTCCATTGGATGGCTATGGTGGATGTCGTATTGGGGCTGATCAAGGAAGGGGAACATGGCATCTAGATCAGTGTCAACTTCCATGTTCTGACTCTGGATTTCCGGCTCTTCTGCCTAACCCACATTTTTTTCCCTCTTCTTCTCTATTGGAAGCTTGTGAGAACTATCAATTTTAGAGTGAGGAGGGTTGTTATCTCCTCCTCCATTTGAAGAACTCTGGGTTTCTTTGTTCTTGTGATGGGCCATTGGAGCGATGCTCTGGGATGTCATACTTTTTGGAGTGGTATTTGTGGATTGAACACTCTTGTCACTGGGGCCTTTCCCTTATTGCGTGTACAATTTAGTGCAGCTTTGCACTGTCTCTACGTCACCGGTATCAGAGGCAAGACCATCATTGTCTATGTTTTTGGGCAGGTGTTTATTTACAAAACAATCGCTGAGGCCAAGTGATTGTAAATGTTGTCTAAAAATATCATAGGGGTTGAATCCTCTTATGTATTCAACATATCTGAGGTTGGAGATGCTAAAATGTGCTGCGAAATCGTCAATTTTGTTGACGTTTTTCAAGACGAACTCCCTTGTTTTCCAAGGTAGAGGAATGGACTGTTTTTTTTCTTCCTTTGGAACAGATGGAACCAGTAGCTGTATTGACGTGCTACTTCTGCAATGAAATTATATCTGTAACGTGAAATGGAAGGAGAGAAGGTTGTTCCGTGGAGCCAAAAATTATTATGACAGTGTAATTATCCAAATGTTGGAGTGTCCCCTTATTGTGCAAAAAACTAGTTGCTTGTTCAGATATGCGAGGAGCATTTTCTCCTAACAACAAAACTTTGAAAACAGATAGGAAGCCATTAAAAACCTCATAAAAACAGTGGGAATCCTTGTGCTTCCACAAGGCCTGGTACCAGAACGTTACTGGGTGGAATTCACAGTTGACTTTTTTGGACAGAGACAGATGCGGAAATTGACAGGAATGTGCTATTGCAAAAACTAAATAGGATGACATATAAAATTTCTTTTTCCTTTTGTAGCTTGAAAATTGGGAAGATATTTCATGGGAAATTAACTTGCCCCAATCAAAAAGGGCTTGTTCGTTGACTGTGAAATACAAAATATAAAGAGCCATGCGGGAAATAGTACCTGTGGACTCCTGTCCTATTATTCTTGTAAACAGCCAGACAATTTCCCGAAATGGATTTCTAAATGAACTAACCTGCATACTTGTAATGTCTTCAGGAACTAGATTCGGCCTTTCCAAAAAATGGGGCAAGAGGTCCAATCCGTTCTTATGCTTTGCTAGGAATTGTTTGCAATCTTCTCCTTTGAATGTCAATGCTGGCTCGGGCAATTTCAGCATCTGGCGGAAGACCTGAGGTGACAAAGAAACAAAAGAGATGTCGTGCAGTGGAATAATTCTTTGGTCTATAATAAATTTATTAGCGCACCAAGAGACCAGGTCCTTACAGTAAAAAACCTCAGGGACACAGCCTGTATGAGCAATCCCGGAGGTCCAAATTACTTGGTTCTCTGCGGTAGGGGTTGAATAATAAGAAAATGCCCTGGACCAGTGGAAGTTATGGTCCTCACGCCCAAATATGTTCACTATATCTCCACAAAATTGGTGCCGAGCTAATGCCATAGGTTTATGAGAAGGTTGCTTTGTTGTAGATGATGGTTTAAATGAATTGTTAGAGCGAATAATGTAACTTTTTGCTAAATCTTGGTTAAATACTTCTGAATGGGAATGCTCCTTGAGACTTTCGTTGATTAATGACAACTTGTATTGGTGGTGCATGATGAACTGTTAGCAGTAAAATTTATT
The DNA here is from genome assembly GCA_032191745.1 of Picea mariana. Classification (NCBI taxonomy): domain Eukaryota; kingdom Viridiplantae; phylum Streptophyta; class Pinopsida; order Pinales; family Pinaceae; genus Picea; species Picea mariana. Next base: position 52,482 of record JASDQU010011196.1, read on the forward strand.
TATTGCATATTTAGAAATGCGAACGTAGCGGGTACGACGAAGAGCAATTAAGGAATGGAGGTTTCGTGAACATGCGAAGGGCACATCGTGCGAATGAGATTTCATGATTTTGAAATAAACACTCGCAAGGGATCCTCGAGCCTTTCACCCATCAAAGACAATATATATGGTTTATGCATGATGACTTGTTAGAATTAAATGCCAGTAATTCCATATTTAGAAACAAGATATATATATATATATAGCTTTTTATTTTCTTTTATTATAGACAAGTGTAAAGGTGAGAGAGAGGGCGGAGAGAAAGGAAAGAATGGCAAGCTCTGAAAAGCGGTTGGACGGGATTGAAAAAAGGGTTACGGGGATAGTCAAGACAACCGAGTGTTGCACAATGAAATTTCATGTTTCATAATTTTTTAGTGCAAAATGTGTAAAATGGAAGAGATCATGATGGGGCAGTTGAGTGACCAGTTTGTATATTTGCGGAATTTCGCCAAAGTGGCTAAGTATGGAACAGGGAAATTGCTAATTGCATACGTGGCAATAAGATCTTATATATAATTTCCAACTATTAATTGCAAAGGGGCATAGATATAGGAAACAACGACTACAAACTGAATATTTCTTCAACCCGCCAAACCGACGATTCGCCAAAGAAATTCGAACAAATGGTGAAGTATGGAAAGCAGACAGACGGGCTTCAAAATGGGGTGGCAATAGTTCCACTGAATATGCGAGGACCCGACAGTTAAATTGTATTTATCGAAAGTTTTCGGTGCAAAAATGTGTAGCACAGAAAAGGGCATGATAGGTGGATTGTAATACGGAAAAGCGTATAATCTAAGAACAGTTGCAATTTTGAATATCTGTCAATTTTTATATACCAGAGCTCCAAATGTTGTTTGGAGGTCACAGAAAAGTAGAATAGCAATGTTGACCCGACCAGCGCACAAGTCTGTTTGCCAATTTGTATATGGCGGAACTTTGGGTGCCAGTTGTGGGACAGGGAACAATAGACAATCAATTTAAAAAAAGGGGAATCGGTCGTTGGAAACGCAAACATGTGAATCCACGAAGCTACGGACCAATGCATTGTCAGGAAAAAAATGATTAAGTAACCAAGAAGAGAAACTAGAGGGAATAAAAGAGTGGTAAAATAGAGAGGTAGAAGGCATTTTTTGTAAGCATGAATTGGTTTCAAAGAAGCGACATCATTGCAAAACCATGATCTACTAATTGTCAGCAAATGCATTGTTGAAGATTACATTTTATTGCAACGTATGCCTGTAGCTATGATCTTGATACATTATTCCATGACTGTAACATATCAACTTAACCAACAAATTTCCTTTTCTACTAATTGCCAGCAAATGCTTTGTGGAAGATTAGATTTTATTGGAACGTGTGCGTGTAACAATGTTCTTCATACATTCTACCATCAGTGCAACATATTAACTCAAGTATTAAACTTATTGCATTATGGGTTGTTAGCATTAAAACTTAATAATTGCATGTCTAGAAACAAGAATAATGATTTTGCTACAACATTGTACATTGGTATTAGTAAACACAAGATCGAAGAAGTATGAGATCACCGAACCATGCCAATTAGAACATGTGTTAAACCCAGAAAGAGGCAACGACGAAGAGTGCAAGGCAATTTTTTTTAATAGCAAATCCATTTAAAATAAAAAAAATAAGAAAAACATCGAGTACTGTACATCTATGATTAGAAATTGGACCCAGTTCTTCGGGCCAAAACATTAAAGGTATTTGCAACAAACACAAGCACGGGTTCTGCAGTATGCAATATCCTTGGAGTTTTCTCGTCGATGAATCATCCTCTGTTGAAATTGATGTTTTACAGAAGCTTTTCCTTAGAAAGAAGATGAAAATGGTTGCAGGGCAAGTGGAATAGCCCTTAGCTGAAACTGTCTCTGCATGGTCCAAAAGAATTCAGTAGAACAACTTGCACGTGCAATTGTAGAGGCCCAACTTAGTCCATTCTGGGCAATAGGAGATGACTAGTAGGAAAATGTGTGGAAGGAACGAGAGTTTTGGACTTGGTGCCCGAAAATGTTAAACAATATTTTTTTGGCTTGAAATATATCTCTGGGAGCATCAACATATCATTACTTTACACTGAAACTCTTCTGCCCAGAACAGACTAATTTGGAACTCTGGAATTCCTACTTTCGCGGTGCAAAGTGGTTGTTGCATTCACCGTCAGTTTCTTTTCTGAAACTCCTTTTGGTGTTGTCATGACTGCAATCACCAAGCTGGGAAGGTACATTCGTTATGGTTGATTTCAATTTGGGTGTAGGAGTGGGAAGATTCTCTGCATTGCCATCATCCATTGCTGTATCATCGTCCATTAGATCATCTTCTTCTGGCTCAGAATTCATGGCATCAACTTCTACGATAGAAATGACTGCAACTGGGCAGGTTCTCTGACCAGCCAGGGTTGCAATGCAATTTTTTGGCTTGAAATATATCTCTTGGTGTACCAAGGGACCATCTTTTTTTTTTCTACTGGGCGAAGGGAGATGAATAGTAACAATATGCTCTAGAATAGTGGAACCTCTGGCTATTATGCCCCAATGTGTTTACTATGTGTGGAGAGAACTGTTGCCAGAAGTTATTTAGAATTTCCGTTTGGTCAAGATGATGTTTGAAATGAAAATCGGGGAGGGATAATATAAGCCTCCGTAAATTATGGTTTAATGTGTATCAATGGAATATCTACTCGATCCTTTCGCTGATCAATGACAATTTCCAAGGTTCGTGCGGAATGAGCTATGACCATCACATCTCACTAATTGCATAATTATAAAAAAGTGCGAGTGTGGCGGTGACGGTGAAAAGAGATTAAGAATTAGAAATTTCTTAAAATCACCAACCCCTCAGCACACACAAAAAAAATATTGCATGGCCTTTGAAATGAATACTTGGAAAGGATAACATGCTTCTGGGCAAATCTTAGTTTAATTCGTACTAATGACAAATCTTCTCTAGACTTCCGGACATTAATGATAGTTTTAACAGTTGCTGCAGGATGGCTACTAGCATTAAAGCTTAATTATTGTGTATCTAGAAACAAGTATGAAGGCAACAACAATGGCGAAACCAATTCCAAGAAATACCAAAGTATGAAAAGCGGTCGGACGAAGATATACCCAGGGCACATGAAGGGTCTATGGTTCTTGGCCTAGCGGGCTGAAAATTGAGCCTCTATTGTTCTGTGTCCTACAAATAGCACCTACAATTCCGCAATATACAAATTGACAGGCAGACTGGTAGGTTGGTTGGTTCAACATTGCATTTTTTTTGTCCTTAGCGATTCTGTATTAATTCCATAATTAGCCATTTTTTTGGATTGGGGGTTCTCGGGCTGGTAGGCAAAAAATTGGGCATCTATTATTCCGCGCTCTACAAATATCAATGACAATTCCGCGATATACAAATTCATAACCCGACCTGTGCTAAATTATTACTGTTAAATATTTATATTGCAGAATTTAAGTATACGAGAAAGTTTGCATAATCTGGTCGACCGAGTGATATAAAAGTATTTTGACAAATGAGCCATATAAAAAAGAGTCATTCCATACTTAGGCAGTTTTTTGATCGCGGGTTGGCTGCCTCGCGAGCTGAAAAAAGAGTCTCCATTGTTTTGTGTCCTACAAATAACACCCATATTTCCGCGGTATACAAATTGATAGGAGGACCTACGGGCTGCTTGGCTGAACATTGCATTTGATCGCGGGTTTGTGGCCTGGCGGGCTGAAAATTAAGTATCTATTGTTCTGTGTCCTACAAATAGCACCTACAGTTCCGCGATATACAAATTCACACGCGGACTTGTGGACAATTTCTATATAAAGTATGGAATGAGATTCTATACAACATATGTGAATCTCTCATCCCATACTTAGGCAGTTTTTGGATCACGGGCTGACGGTCTGGCGAGTCGAAAAGAGAGTCTATTGTTCTGTCTCCTACAAATAGCACCCATACTTCCACGATATACAAATTGATAGTGTTTTAGAATATATAAGATCCCTCATTCCATACTTGAGCACTTTTTGGATCGCGGGTTCGGGACCTGGTGGGCTGAAAATTAAGTATCTATTGTTTCGTGTCCTACAAATAGCACCTAGATTTTCGAGATATACATATTGACACGCGGACTTTTGGACACAGTCTCTATATAAAGTATGGAATGAGATTTTATACAGCATATGCAGATCCCTCATTCCATACTTAAGCAGTTTTTGGATCGCGGGTTTGCGGGTTGGCACGCCGAAAATAGAGTCTCTATTGTTCAGTCTCCTACAAATAGCACCCAGAATTCCATAATATACAAATTGATTGGTGGACTTGGGTTGGCTGGCTGAACATTGCACTTTTATTGTCCCGTAGAGATCTCGTATGAATTTCAAGTTTAGCATTTTTTTTTATTGGGGGCTCTAGGGCTGGCGAGCTAGAAATTGGGCATCTATTGTTCTGTGCTTTACAAACACATTTTTCTAGAACATATGCGGATCCCTCATTCCATAGTCTGACACTTTTTGGATCATGGGTTCGCGACCTGGCAGGCTGAAAATTAAGTATCTATTGTTCTGTGTCCCACAAATAGCACCTAGACTTTCGCGATATACAAATTGACACACGGACTTGTGGACATAGTCTCTAAATAAAGTATGGAATGGGATTTTATATAGCATATGCGGAGCTCCCATATGAATTTCATATTTAGCGATTTTTTTTTATCTGGAGCTCTGGGGCTGGTGGACTGAAAATTGGGTCTCTATTGTTTCGCGTTGTACAAACACATTGTTCTAGAACATATGCGGATCCCTCATTCCATACTTGGGCACATTTTGGATCGCGGGTTCATGACCTGGCAGGCTAAAAATTAAGTATCTATTGTTCTGTGTCCTACAAACAGCACCTAGACTTCCGCAATATACAAGTTGACATGTGAACTTGTGGACATTGTCTCTATATAAACTATGGAATGAGATTTTATACAGCATATGCAGATCCCTCATTCCATACCTAGGCAGTTTTTGGTTTGCAGCCTGGCGGGCCGACAATAGAGTCTCCATTGTTCCATCTTCTACAAATAGCACCGATACTTCCACGATATACAAGTGGATAGGTGGACTCAGGCTGGTTGGCTGAACATTACAGTTTTATTGTCCCGTAGCGATTCAGTATGAATTTCATATCTAGCGATTTTTTTTTATCGAGTCTGTGGGGCTTGCGGGCTGAAAATTGGGCCTCTATTGTTCTGCGTTGTACAAACACCAGGCACATCTTCGCGATTTACAAATTGACAAACGGACCTGTGGGCTACGTCACTCAACATTGCAGTTTTCATTGTTCCTTGTCCTCTGAATAGCCCTCAGAGTTTTGCGATATACAGATTGACAGATGGACTTGAGGGCTGGCGGGTTCAAGTTAGTCATTGTTTACATATACTAATCCCTATCAACTATCTAACATATCTAAAAACATGATTTTCAATACTAAAATATTAATAATAATTTTTTCTATTGCAAAATTTAATTAAACGAGAAAGTTTGTACAATCTGGTTGGGCGACTGATATAAAAGTTTTTCGACAAACAAGCAATACATAGTAAACATGTACTTTTAGAAAGTATGGAAAAGATATTTTATAGAGCATATGCGGATCCCTCGTTCCATACTTGGGCACTTTTTGGATCGCGGGTTCTCGGCCTGGCGGGCTAAAATTTGAACCTCTTTTGTTCGGTGTCCTGCAAATATCACCCAAACTTCCACGATATACAAATTGATAGGTAGACTTGTGGATTCCACGTCTGGCGAGTTCAAGATTGCAATTGTTTAGCAATGCTCATCCTATCTAACTTCAGCTAAAAACATTATTTTCAGATACTAAAATATTAATATTAACTATTGTTATTGTACTAGTGAATTACATTAAATTATTAAAGGATGTTAAATAGCTTATTTTTTTTAAAATGAAGGAAACAAAAGATTTTTTTTGTAAAATTCTATCACCGCGGGCATAACAAGGACCAATTTGAAGTTTAAGGCCCTCTTGTTCATATGATAGCACAATTTCACTCCGCACAGTATATATTCGTTGATTTCAAATTATTCCAGGATATTAATTTTACCAAGTTCATCGAATAAGCAAAAATTGTGAAAACAACGATCAATTTGAATTTTAAGAGCCTCTTGTTGGTATGATAGGACAGTTGCAATTTGCACACTACATATTCGTTGATTTCAAATTATTTCACAACAATAATTTGACCAAGTTCATTGATCAAGGAAATTTGCCAAAACAAGTCACATAGTACATTTGTGTCACAACGCCATAGAAATTATCAGGCGGATCTGCGTGCCAGCTGGCCAAAAAATTCAACTATATTGTTCCGTGTCGTCCAAAGAAGAGATGGAGTTCCACGGTATACAAATTGATAGACAAACTAGATAACCAAGAACCAACCATACTTTAAACAACCTAGAAGAAAGTTCCCAGAATATTCCATTGAGCAAAACCCATCGACCTTTGCACCAAACAATTTGATATACAAAGAAAAGACATCGGTGCATTCCTTTTCTCTTGAAACAAACATTCATCTGGATGTTGAACAAATATTATAGAGAGACATCAGGTATTTTTGTTTCTTCCGAAAGTTTGATTTAATTTTTTTTTCCCTTCTTTAGCCGATATGTAAAATTGCATTTTCCTCATTTAAGGTGAATTTGCTCTATATCCGAAGCTGCCGTAGAATATAGACACTCCTTGCCTTTTTGTGTAAATACATTTCATATGACAACTCTGCCAATTCAGGAAGCACATTTTGTAATAGAGGTTGCCTAACCGAACACTGCACATTTGTGTTGCCCACGGTTCGGATAACACCATTGACGCAAGGTCCATAAATATATGGACATTTTTCATCACATCATAGACAATCAATCGTATCATCACTTATCAAAGTGGAGGCAGAAGCAGCGGAATGGCATTTTGCACATACATGCTCAAAGGGGGTCGAGTACACATTGGATGCAATTAAAAGACCTTCAACCTGGCAATGTGAGCAAAGGGATTAATACATTGAACAATATAATACACAACTGCATCCCCCCCTCCCTTGTAAAACAAAAAAGAAAAAGTAAACAAGTGCATAAATTTGTTGAAGGTTATTTCTATAAGCAAAGTGAAGATGATTTTATGGATGTATACGCACAACAATTGTAGAGATAGCTAGTTTCTCTAGATCCTCTACTATATCTGCTCGCTACTCTGTTACAAACGTTGCCTGGGTTCTCTGAAAGATCCTTCTCTAGCATCCTTCTTCTTTGTTATATTTTTGAACAACATAAGTGGAATCTGCTCTCTATGCAATTGTTGTTCCATTGACGAAAACAAATATGAATACGTATCGAACAATTGTAGTTGCAACATGGAACAATGCAATATTTGTGTAACTTATTCGACACATATGCAGACGCGAAAGTTAAGAACAAAACTGAATATGAAAAGCGGTACCATTGCCTTGTCGTTGTCTAATTCTCCATCCTTTATATGGAGAATGTGTTGCAACCCAAATTTTCTCGCCAATGTCACAACAACCCTAATCGTTCCAATTAGGTAAATTTCAGTGCTCTGTGCAAGCTCCCTGATAGTCGAGTCTGGGAGGAAGCGATATTCTGAACAAATAGCAGGAATTTTTTCCACAATACTTGTTTCATTGAGAAAAATAATTCGATCGCAATCACCACGGTCATATATTGTTTTGGGCAATACATTAAAATTTGTAATGGATATCCCATTATGCGACAATATCTTTTCTGCATGTTTTTGGACAAGTTGTGGATGAACAGTCAGTGTGACTGTCATCATGGCATCCTTGTCTGTCATATCAGCACGCATAATGGATCTACTTTTGTTTGCCTTATACAAGTAGGTGGTATAGACAACCATTATGTCCTCGACGAACAGTTGTCCAGTTTGGCGGTTGTTCAAGCCCTCTATTGACATTACTTTGGATGTCACAACTCTAGACCTGATGACATTTTTTGAACAGGAAAACTAAATTGAATGGTAGTGTGATACAAGTACACGAATAGTATTGATGAACTATGGAGCCACAGTTTCACAACCACACCTCTTGGTCTGCGGAACATGCAACACGTTCAACGTTTCACTTGTACTTGTTGATGCTTCTTGCGAGCAGGAAACCATGTATTGCAAATGGCATCATCATATCTGCCATGCCATAGATGAATATATAGCCCAGGAAATTTGTTTAGTAAACATAGTAAGAGCACATCGTATACATCTTTACCTTTGGCCTTGTTGGTCTGTTGATGTCTGGGATGACTGACTGCTCATGGCCGTCTCACTAGTCCAATTTTTTCTGATGCAAGCATGTGCAGATGAACATCAGGAGTAAACAAATATATGCATTGTWTATTGTCCATCGAAAGGACCAAATAATCATAAAACTCTATGCATCTTAATTTTTTAACTGGAGAAATGTTTAATAGTAAACAGGGAGTGACCGCGGGTCACCATGGCCAATCTATATATCGCAGACCCCCGGAAGCCAGGGGAGMAATCTTCAACCTGCCAACCTGCCAGCCGCAATTGACAAAGTGGGTAACTATGGAATAAGGTAGAAGCAGGACCACATATGTCAGTTGGTTAGTCCGCTAACCGACGCATGAGGGAATTTTCAAAAACCACACTAAGCAGATGCATTAGAAAACAAAAGGGATAATAGAAAATGGAAAAAATATAAACAAGGATCGCAGAAAGGCCCATTACTGTGAATTCATCATTTTCAAGTCTAATATTATATGCTCCCTCTTGGTTTGTATATTTAATTTACCGGCACACTTGGTATACCTTTTAGAAGATTGTACCACAGAACCCTCTGCTATTGCACAGAAGAATTCATCTCCCTGTCCAAGCAACCTGTTTTTTCCAAGGCAGCAGCGCCAAAGATGCAATCGAGACAAAGACAAGTTAATATGAAAAAAAACATCTAAAAGAAAAAGAAAAAGGTCTATTTACCCGCCAAAGAGTCTTTCATCCTGTCCAGAGATTTTGTTTCTTTAAATGCAGCAATGCAGCGCAAAGACAACGGACATAAACTAGCTTAGTATGCAGGAAGGAATGTATGTAACCAATATAACTTACCATGTAGGTAGGCACACAACTAGTTTAACACATATACATACCATAAATAAAATACAAAACAACGCAATATGAAAAAACAGTACAAGCATGCACCTTTCTATATCCTCTTCAGCCGATGCAGTCAAGACTCCCTCCTTTTCTCCAGCTACTCTGTTTGTTTCAATGTGGGAACCCACAAAATTCAATGTACATCAATGGAAGCTAGTATTCACTAGAGAACAAGCAATATGTAGATACAACAAAACTGATTCAAAGAACAGTTTGCAAAGGTAGAAACATGAACCTTTGCTCTTCTCTATCCATGGGTGTAAACGTCTAGCTTTTTTTTCCTTGGCCAAAATATATTACAAGGCAGAAAATATCACTCAATTGCATGGCTGCAGCTAAATGATTTCTGGTTTTCCCTGGCAATTCATCCAGATATTCTCTTTAACCATGTTCTTTATCCTCTACACAGATTGTTGTGCCCACATTATAAGTTCTCAATTTTCCATGGCAAACTACCCAGACATGCTTCTAGACATGAAAATATAATCTTGAAGAATCTTTGTTGCACATATCATATCTCAAGCACAACACAAATTGTATCGTGTGCACACTAGTCTATGTAGAGGAGAAAGAACATGTCATGTCATGTCCGCACATCTGACCATACATGGTCTATAAATGTAGGTTGCATACATATGCTTTATCCCAACAAACAAACAATGAATATTGTAACTTCACATGTAATCCTCCAACAATTTTGTATGCAACTATTTTGTTTCATGGCAGGACTCGAGCACCAGGAAAATGTCATAGAAATACAGATAACGACCTCTGCAAAAATGGAAAATAACACAACTGCAGATTTACTGGTGGGCGCAAGGGTTGAACACTGTAAAGCGCCCCAAAAAAACAGTAATAATCCCCGAAAAAAAATAAAAAATAAATAAATAAATAAATAAAAAATCTCCAACCACCGTTGTTGCACCCCAACATTGCAAGGCCGAATCAAAGAAAAGAAACCAGCAAGGACCAAACCAACGAGAAAGCACGAAGAGGCCGAACTACACCCCCAGGGCCCCAAAGCGCAAACCCCAGGCAAACAAACATAACCAACAAACTAGGAACCAACGAACCAACAAAAGCCATCGACCCAGTGAACAACATATGTATCTCCAACGATTACCAAACTGAAACCGAAGTAGAAAAGGAACCGGAAATATACAAGGAACATGCAACTACAAATAAGAAAACATTCTTACTTGCAAACTGCGAACACTGAACAACAAACAAGGAATACAAAATGAAACTATGGCATCGAAACTTACTCTGAAACGATGAAATGCAGAAGCGTAGGTCGAATCGCGAGCGAAACAACAAAACACAGCGACTGAAAAACCAATGAAGAAGAACCACTCACCGAACCAGTAAACAATGTATCTAGCTTCAACGATTACGAGGATGAAACATACAATGGCAACACCCGACAAACCAACAAATAAGAAGCAGTCACCGAACCAGTAAAAAATGTATGTAGCTTCAATGGCAGAACAAGGATGAAACATACAATGGCTATTGAACTGGCATGTACTCCGAGAACCGTATTTACATAAACATTTAAGACTCTCACGCTGTCTAAGGACCTCGTGGTATGCAAACATTTAAGCTGTCAGGGGTGTTGGAGGACGTCGCGTCATGTAAACATTTACGCTGTCAGGCCTATTGAGGCATCTCGGAATAAGTGTCAATAAATTTCAAGAAATATACAAAGCTTGGATATGAAAACATTTCATTATGCTTAGTACATATCAAAATTGATAGATATATTTGGGTAGCAGAAAATGCTAATACAAACATTCGAACTAATGGTAGCATTAATCGACCTTCAAGCAATATACAGAAAAAATATATGATTAAAACATACTGTCTACTAGAAAAAGTTTGGATATGTTGCCATATATTGCATTGGGAATAGCGAAGCTGGCAATAAGACCTCCAATCTCTTAGCTAATCAGATTAGTACATATATGTTACTTTTTAATATATAAAAATATATGCTTTTAATTCCATAGCTCCAACAATAGGTATTGTGCAAATATTTCTGGTCAAAGGACAAACTAATATGTAGTCAATGCTTTATCGATCGTTATAATCCCTCTATGCCTACGACAGGGACTACTAATTATCATTCATATTAAGTTATAAAATCTAGCTCACTTTTTAAAATACAATTTAATATATATTTAAATAAAATATTATACTTGTAGCTATTATTAGATTTTTTAGAAATTAATAAAAATTAAGTGAAATTAATAAAAAAAAACATGGCAAAGTTGTTATGCAGCTAGACTCTGCCTTAGTAAAATCAAAGGAACAAAAGCGAGGGAGTTCATAAGTTTGGAATTATTACTCCACTAAAAATAACTACCAATGCACTGAAACTAAGTGCTTTTGAAGAATCCTTATGGGCAAAGATGGGTACATAAATATATGTTTAATTAAATTTTAATTGTTTGGGTAACATAAATATATGTTAGTTAAATTTTAATAAATTTTAATTGTTTTAATTTATTTTTTTAAAATAGTCAAACAATTATTTTTAGGGAAAAAATAAATATACATTTTAATTCAATATAGTTTGAGTGGGTTTCATGGTTAATGACATGTCTTTTTTAAAAAGAAATCACAAGTTCAAATTGAGATTGAGAAGAGGTAGGTTATGTATTATTTTTAAATTATAAATTTAAATTATGAAAAACTAAAATATATACATTTCAAGTGTTTTTTTTTCCACGAGAAAAAGTGCTCTTTATATTCATAAGGATATAAAATTTTACAAAACTGTCTTCTCTAACAGCCGCATAACATGGAGGATCTGCACAAATATTTTACAAATCTGTCTTCTCAAACAGCCGCTTAACACGGAGGATCTGCACAAGACTTAGATCAATCCAGCAACCCCTACAATCAAGTCAAAGCTAAACCAAATCAACAAAGCCCCACAATCAGATGAAGCACCAAATCAAATCCTGATCTTGTAGGCAAGTCCTGCAATGCCATCCTCCCATACAGTAAAACAAATTTGGCTCGATGGTTGGTGCAGAGCTTTTTGAGAGAGGGAGTCTGCCTCGCTGTTTTCCTCTCTAAAAATGTGCTGGAAAGTGAGGTTTCTAAAAAGATGAGAAGCATCTTTCGTCCTTTCTTTCCAGCAATCAAGTGCTGCCACCTTTCAAGTGTTTATATAGTATTATTACAATAATTTAATAATAATAATAATATCATCGAAGAGCCTCTTAATAATTAGAGCGGTGAGAAAATGAACTTGGGAGGAAGTAAATCAAATCCTGCCACTGACCGAGAGAAGTTTTAGTGGTAAGCTTAGTGATGAGGTGTGTGCAGATAAAAAAGCTATTGAGTGTAAATCCATGAACAATTTCAAGAATGAGAGGCCTAAGTGTCTGGAAGGTGGCAACAATGCAACGTTAGTGACATAAAAAAACAACCTCAATAGTTTTAACAATGCTCTAAACAAACTAGACAAAGATAATAATTATGGATGGGAATCCATTCAGGGTGTGAAATATAGAGATGAGTTTTCAGGTTTGAGTCATATCTTCTGAAGACTTAGGGGAGGTGTAAGTCTAAACGTTAGAATTTTTGGTGTTTTCATGGGTATATTTTTCGATCAATTTTACCCAAAATTCAACCAAAAATTGTTGGAACTCCAATTTCGAGTGATTGAGTTTGTATAATTCTAGTGCCTCAAGGATTTTTCAGGGTTCTGAATCTGTTTATGCATTCAAAAATGTAATTTAAACAACTTAAAATGGTGATTTCTACAAAATTTGTTTTGCCGGATTCTAGTGAAAAAGTTCGAAAAGTTGAATATTTAGACAACGCCCTAAGGAAGTGATGACATTGGGAGAGTATACTTAAGTAGAGTTGTGGGGAAATCCATGTTTGTTTGAAATCAAAATAATGGGTAAAGGGTCATCGAAAAGTAGGAATAAGTCACTTGGAGCGTAGATTTATGAGAATTAAAAAATTCATAGAATGAAGAGCAAATTTGCGAGGATAGGGACGCCATCTATATTCTTGAAAAGTTTACCACCTTTGCTTACTGCCACTTTTCAATCAATGCAATTTAAATAAGCATGGTCGGGGCATGACATGCTTGGAGAGATATTCGGTTTACAAGTCTTGTTTCGTCTAACCTTCATGTGTCAATCACATGCAAATCCTTTGGGCAACGTGGGAAGCTTGTGTGTTGAAGAATTCCATTAATGGTTAGTGAACGCCAATTCCCAACATTGCTGCAACTAAGAGAGCATCCATAGAAGGCATGTTGAGTCCTGCACTCTTGAAAGAACTCCACAGCCTTTGATTTTAATTAAAAAAAAAAAAATGTCACATCCACATAGAGGTATTTAATAATATCAAGTTTTTTGACCAATCACACAATAGATATTTAAAAAAAAACTAAAAAAAAAACTAAATTAAAAAAAAAACTAAAAAAACTAAAAAAACTTTGAGAATAAATTCATTTTAATAATATATATATATATATATATATTATAAAACTTTGGAGAATTTTTTTAACAAAATTGGATCAAACATAGCCAAACGGATCGCTTTATTCCCGTGAATATTACTTAAAAGTCCTTTTTAAATGAATAACATAGTATTTTCCATCTCGATTTACTAGCCTCATACAACATCTTGACAACATTATAAAATTCACTCATTTAAAAAGAACATTACAAAATCTTTAAAAAAACATATGTTTTCACCCATGCTTTCCCAATATTGTTATATCCCCTTATAATGAATGTTTTTCTTTATAATTGCTTCTTATTTTTGTGTGCAACTCAAGTTTCATTGTTTTAATCAATCTTATCTTTCATATTTCTATTCTTATCCTTTCTTATATATCCCCGATCCTTTGTAGCTAGTCTATTTGAACTTTTGCTTTCTATCTAACATTGTTTTGTTTCTGCATTGTGATAAGGTCTCAATGCTTTTATTTACATACCCTTGCATTAGTTTTCCACCAAAGTGTGTAATGCATTTTACTATGTTAGTGTTGGCTCTTGACCAAGTTTTGAGGAAACATTGGTCGTGTTTGACCATTTTTGGGACTTCGATAGGATGGTCGAAGATGGAGTGCCTAGGCGGAGCAGAGATCGCGGGATCTCACTTATTTTGCGGGCTTGTGGACCCAGCAAAGGGTTTTAGGGTTTATGTAATGGGTATGGGATGTCGGCCCATGGGTTTACCCGTGCTTAGGCCTTTGTGTAATGCATAAATAAGTAGATAAGAATTAGAGCGAAGTCTTTCTAAGTTGGCTTCGTGCAAGAATATGTAATGGTTGCTAAGTGCGAAGAACAATTGTTGGCTTTTGTGCATACTGTGTGTTAAGACTTGTAGAGCTAAGTGCAAGTGATTGTAAGAGGCTTTGTGCTATCAAGGAGTTGGCTTTGTGCTTTGACCTGATTTTGAGGAAGGTGGATCTAGTACGTTGTGCGCAGATTACCTATCCAGTGTGAGGCTTGGCTCTGTGGCTCTGTGCACAGGAGCAAATGCATGTAAGAGATTGCAGACTAATAAAGAAAAAGAAGAAGAAGTTGGTGGACGTAGCCCCACACTGGGGTGAACCACGTATATCCTGTGTTAATGTGCTTTGTGCGATGTTGTTGATGTTTCTTATGTGATTATTTGCTTAGTGTTGTTGATGTTATGTATAACAAATGCATCTGATGTTGTAGCTTAGTGCTTAATGATGTGAATGAATGCTAGATCTGAG
>JASDQU010011196.1:67647-121049 GCA_032191745.1 Picea mariana
ACCCCCCCCCCCCCCCCCCCACCACCTCTACCTCCAGTGAGACTTCATCTGCTTCGCAGGTGTTGCCGAAAGGGCCAATAGTTAGGATTTTGTTGGTGCACTATTGAAGTGTTGAACCCTGGGTCTGCCCTTGTGCCAACAAATGGTTTCATTGTTGGGACCTAAAACTGTGATTGCTGGGAATTGAAAAAAAAAATAAAAGCTTTGTGCATAGATCTATTGTTGTAGTGCACAGTATTCTACTTGACTTGTGAAGCTCTGTGCTAAGAAAGAAATTGGATCTGATGAAAAGAAGTAAGATATTAAAGCTTTATGCTCTGGTAGAGGTAAGCTAAGTGGAAAATTTTGCTTCGAAAGTATAAATCTAGGTATGTTTGATAGATTTTGTTCTAATCTGAATGTTAGGGCATAGTTAGAAGAAAGAGTTGATCTGAATAAACTTGATAGAAATAGAGAAAGATATGTTATTCCTATGCATAAAAATAATTTTTGGACTAATAAGTGGATGCAGGAACCTAGAAAGAATTTTTGCAGAATGCAGGTCCATCACTGTGATCCCAGTGCACAGTACAGGACATGTTGGGGATCGTTTAAAAGAAAGAGAGGATTGACACTGTGTTATAATTGCAGAAGACCGAGACATCTTGCTAAATAATGCCCTGGTATAGGCCCTCTTTGCCTTTATTGTAAATCTATTGGTCATGAGGTTGAGGATTGCCCAAGGATGATTGCTAAATTTGAAAAGATGAACATGAGACAAGAAGGCTATAAAGAAGGTCAGGAAACTAAGGATATGTTAAAGAATCATACAGAAAAAGAGTCAGAGACTATGTTAATACAATTAAAAGAAGAAATGGATGATCACAAAGACATCAGTTTACCATAGATCCTGAAAGAAAAACAATGCATAGTTACAAGAATAGAGGACTTCAACGTAGACTGTGTATTAGATGAAGAAACACATGAATATTATGCCAGAAAGCACTTGGGAAATTTTGGGAAAGCCTGCTACAATACCTTCATTGGGAAGGATAGGATTGTTTAAAGGAAAGATGATAACCCTATGTGGAAGAATTACTAATATACCTATGATTTCTCATGGAACTACTACTGAAGAAGATTTTGAAGTTATTAGGTTTGTTGAGAACAACGCCCCTTTTTCACTTTTATTGGGAAAGACTTGGATTGAGAAGGATCATATCAGAAGGAAAGCAGAGGAGGAAGATACAAAAAAGAAAAGGCAAGAACTAAGGGATTTCATCACTCTAAGAATAGATCGACTGATAGAAGAACGAGGAGTTGAGTCGAAGCAACAGAACAAAAGATAATTAGTTGTCGATGTTGAAAGAACATAGGAAGACTTAAAGAACTTGTCCATGCAAGAAGAACGTATGTCCACACAGGACCTAGCAAACAAAGAGGTATTATCTTTGAATCCTTTGAAAGAACATCAATAGTACAAAGCTACTAGGCTAATAGAAAGTCAGAATAAGAATGGAAAGAGAAATCCAGAGACTTAGATCACAGGAAAGAAATCAAGGAAGCTTAGTAAGAAGAAAGTTAAGTTAGAAAAACTATGAGAAGTTCCAGAAACGACTTCGCAGAAGACAGATTTGTAGAACTTGAACCTTGCTGGAATAGAAGAACAACACAGAATGGGACTTCTCCATGGCGAAGCTATATGACCATTGGAGGTGTCCCAACCATTAGAATGACGTTGTAGAACAGCTAGAAACGCAATTATTGCCGGAAAGACTATCATTGTATCGTTGAGACTATGCCATAACGGATGGATTCATATTTTTTAAGGCATTCCTACCCGTTGGAGGAATCTGTTACGACGTTACTTATTTAACCCGTCAGACGTTGCGCTGGGACCACTTTTTGCAAACCGATATATCTGAGCTAATAGAGAATCCATTGTATCGCGTTGTGCTTTCTAGACCTTGCCATTTGTTTGATTACCTTGTTGTCTGTTTGCCTACCCGAGTTATTTGATTACGAATGTGCATGTCGGGCGAACGTAGCGCAGTAGAGAAGTCTGTGGAGGAGATACTTGTAGACCTCATGACTAAGAAATTCATGTATGTAGGACTACAGACATCGTCGATTGGAGGATTGCAAGAATCCCCCTCGACTGGACGTCGTTCTAGCCGAACCGTGACTGAGAAGCGAAGAAAACACTGTGATTATCTGGCTAACGCGAAGAAGATCCTGTCGGTCTTGTCGAACTACATCCCGCCTTTGGCTGGTGCGGTTAACTGCAACAACATCCCACGAGATTTTGAATACACTTTGATCACTGCGTACCTCCCAAAGGGGATACGCACAGTTGGACCCCAGTTAGGAAATATTCCAACTCTTAAGAACATCAACTTCAACCTCGGAGACAGGAAGAACTATGTGATGCTCGCACTACATAAGTATTTGATGAAGATGACTGGGAAGAAGCCAGGCATAGTCTCCCAGTCGTGGATAAAGGAGCTCGCCCAGTCGACGATCTTGAATGTGATGAAGATCCCCCACTTTGACCGACATCAGAAGGTTAACGCTTCCGTTAAAATCCTCTTGTCATGCTATGATAAAGGGTATTTGTGGCTTGATAGGTGCATGAATGTGGATCCGATGCTGATCCATCTCATCACAGGACTAAGTATGCAGGGACTGGACCCTCACCAGTTCTACCCAAGAAAGACTTCAGATCGTTCCCTGACACAATGTATAAAGGAAGACTACGGCGATGTAGAGAATGGAAAGTGAGGCTACAAGGTAGCCTCCATCCAGGATGGCGTAGTGCGCCTAGCTTGTCAACTTATAGCTGGAAAGATCGTCAGAAAGAATCGGCTGACACAAGTCACTGGATTTGTAGTAGACCTGGCAGGGAAGTGCGTCGAAGGAATGCAAATGAACTGGGTGAGTTACCTCATCAACGATTTGGAGAAGGATTGTCATGAAGTGTAAGATCAGGGATATGAGTTTCATTTTAGTTGGCTACTGGTATTAATCTCATTTGTCACTTGGAAAATGCCGGAAGGAGTAACACTCCCCGAAGTTGAGCCATCAGAGCTGTTGGTCGCAAGGTTCTCCACCTTTTGGTATACGAATGATATGGCGAAGTAGTGGCAATCAAATGCGGTGTTCCATGCTTATTACCTATAGCTGAAGCGTGCCATTGAAGCATTTCCACGAATGACCCCGAACACTTTTCATCAGTATAGGCCACTAACGGATTTTCACGTAGATTGACACTTTATTTACATCACCGCGCGTAGGGATGAAAGTAAGGAGGAGTTGTAGTCCTACTATAAGTTGACCGATGAAGACGTGGAAGAGATCACTAAAGAACGGACAACAGAGTTCCTCGTATCGATGGAATATGTAGAGCTCTTTGATCCTGACATCATCGAAAGTCCTTTGGTCACCCGGGTCAAACATGATGGACATAAGAAAAAGAAGAGAATGGAGGCTGTCCAGAACATAGAAAGTGATGAGGAGGACAACGCCTTAGAGGACAATAGGTCAGACTCACTAGAAGGAGGAGGAGGAGACGAAGTGAACCAAGAAGAAGGAGGGGAAGAAGGAGACAAGCAAGACAAAGGCAAAGTTACACCATCGAAGGATCCCCTTACAGAGGCCGATACATCGAAGAAAAGGAAGGTTTCTCCACAGAAACCCTCAACAAGAAAGAAGACCCAAGCCAATAAGCCTCAATCGAAGAATGTACTCATAGTGGATGATGTCGATCTCATCATCGTTGTCGTGGAGGACGCCTTAGAGGATATCCTGCAGAGAAATGAAGCAAAGCAAGAAACATTGTATGAAAGAATAGAGAAAGAGCTCAAGGACATACAACAAGCCATATATTCAAGCCGCGCAATACCTACTGCGCCTTCATCATCAGAAATTGCAGAATTGGGGGATGAGCCCACCCAATTACGAATGCTAGCAGATGCAACTGAGGCTCGACTCCATCGAGTCCAAGAAGAAAAGGAGGAGGCCCTAGAGCAACTTCGAGTTGCCCAGAAGAAGAAAAATGATATTCATGCAAAGTTCGAGCAGAACAATACGAGGATACAGGAAGAAAAAGACCAACTTCTCATAGAGAAGATTGCGATCAAAGAGGCAGTGACTAAATCACTTCACTTTGTGTCGGGCTTGGCGTAGAAAGAAGAAGAGTCGGCCAAGATACAAGTGGGGAAGCTCGCTGAGGCCATTCAACAACTTCATGCAAGGGTAAAGGAGCTAGAGATTCAAGCAATGTTGAGCACTCCGCAAGAAGTACGCGACCAAAGGGAGGAAGCTGGTAGAAACGTAGTAGAAAGAATCAGAGCACTCACCTCATAGTGTAAGCAACTGAGTGATCGAAGTGCACAGACCTATGAGTGCCTTGCAAAAGATACATATCTGAGGAAATTGGAAGCACAACTCTAGGAGGCAAAGCAACAGGCATCCACCGTGTAAGCACAGATGAAGATTTTTACTACAATCGAGAAGATGAAAATATCATAGGAAAAACACACAGTCCAACAACATATTACTGCTATCCAGAGAAAAGTCATGGAAGTGACACATAGACTCCAGCCGGTGTAGGACGAAGTCTACACGATTTTTGAAGAGGTCGAAGGACAAGGCTTGTAGCTAGACCAACTAGTTGCAACAGTGGAACAACACCTAGAAGGGCCTGTTATTGAGCAAGTGATTCAAGAGTTCACCGAGAAGGAAGCTCTGGCAAAGAAGTAAGTTGAGGAATCTCGAGCTAAGCTCGAGGCCTTTGAAGCAGTGTTTCCCAGATCTTAGTGACTTGGGACCTCTCACATGTGAGTGTTGGGGGTCTGTTGGATCTCGACCAAGTTTTGAGGAAACATTGGTCGTGTTTGACCACTTTTGGGACTTTGACGGGATAGTAGAAGATGGAGCGCCCAGGCAAAGCAAATATCATGGGATCTCACTCATTTTGTGGGCTTGTGGACCCAACAAAATGTTTTAGGGTTTATGTAACATGTATGGAATGTCGGCCCATGGGTTTACCCATGTTTAGTCCTTTGTGTAATGTATAAATAAGTAGATAGGACTTAGAGCGAAGTCTGTTTAAGTTGGCTTCATGCAAGAATATGTAAAGGATGTTAAGTGTGAAGAACAGTTGTTGGATTTAGTGCATACTGTGTGTTAATATTTACAGAGCTAAGTGCAAGTGATTGTAAGAGGCTTTGTGCTATCAAGGAGTTGGCTCTGTGTCTTGACCTGATTTTGAGGAAGGTGGATCTAGTGCGTTGTGAACAGATCACCTGTCCAGTCTGAGGCTTGGCTCTATGGCTCTGTGCACAGAAGTAGACACATGTAATAGATTGCAGACTAATAAAGAAGAAGAAGAAGAAGTTGGTGGATGTAGCCCCACACTGGGGTGAACCACGTATATCCTATGTTGATGTGCTTTGTGCAATGTTGTTGATGTTGCTTATGTGATTATTTGCTTAGTGTTGTTGATGTTATGTATAACGAATGCATATGATGTTGTAGCTTAGTGCTTAATGATGTGAATGAATGCTAGATCTGAGATAATGTTGTGTGCTAAGTGACATGAAGTACTTGATCTTTAGTGTTACTACGTTGATCTATATTAAGGGTTTAATCTGCGATGTTCATGAGAATCATAACCTAATGCATATTGTTGGCTAAGTGCCCTGCTAAGTATTGTAATCATATATCTGTGTCCGAGCTTGGTTGTAGACACTTGAGTCCTGCAAACCCCCCTTCCTCTACCTCAGGTGAGACTTCATATTCTTTGTAGGTGTTGTTGAAAGGGCTGGTAGTTAGGGTTTTGTTGGTGCGTTGTTGAAGCGTTGAACCCTGGGTCTGCCCCTGTGCCAACAATTAGAAAATGTGAGTCTAGTGTTAGGATTTACTATTTTTCAATAGTTGTTATCGGTGTGTTCAATTAGTGTTTTTTATTATCTACATAGATATATATTGTCTATTATTGTGGAGTTCATTGAATTTTAGTTGGATATGAGATATTATCTTCAACAATATTTTCTAATAGATTAGAATGCGGAGTTGAGTCGTTGTTGGATTGAAGTTTCAATGAGATAATGTATCTATCTTTAATCAAGAACTCTATGTATGAATTAATCTTGATCTCAATGGAATAAAAAATCTAGTGTGTTTGTGCATGTTATGATTGTGTTCTTGTGAATTATTGTGTTTCTTCTTCAATTCTTTTTCAGTAAATTTGTTACAGTTATGTAGATTTTTTGAGAGTCAATCCTTAAAAGGATTGGGAAAGAAACAACGAGAGAAAAACTTTGTACATACAAGTTTCCTATCATGGTATCAAAGCCAACCCTGTGAAGAAAAAAGAAAAAAACGAAACATAATTATGAGAGTTGTGTGATTTAAATAATTGTTGGAGCACTGAAGATATGTGATGGGCAAGCTATTCATTGCATAAAGTTGTTTTATATTTAAAAAAAGAAAAATCAATTATACAAACAATCTTGTATGTTGGTAAATGGCTAAAGATATGATGGCAGTTTGGTAAATGGCCAACAATATGATGGTGGTATGGTTGTCCAATTGACAAGAGATGTAGCATAAGGTTTAGATGGGAAACCATAGAGGTTGGGAAATTCACACTTTTTAATGCTTTAAATTTGAGGTTAGTACACATTTACTCTTTTATGCAAAATAAAAAGGCGTGTGAGTTACAAAAAGGCGTGCGAGTTAGTTTTACTTTTATGTGAAAAAAGATAAATGTATGACCGAATTATCGGTGTGCTCCTTGAGAGTTTAAATTGTTGTATTCCAATTTTTTCCATGGAGAGTTTTAAACTCGGTGATTCTGAAAAGCTCAAAGGTATCTCTAATAATTCTTCTTGGAAATATTTTATGGAACTCATCCTCACTAAATGAGATATTTATTCTCTGGTTGATGGATTAGAACCAAAAGGAAACAATCTCACTAAAGAGGTTGAGTGGAATAAGAAGGACATCAAGGCCCATATGATCATCTCGGTCAATATGATATCATGTTTAGTTGTGCATGCAAGAAGTTGCAAGATAACTAAATATTTATGGCAAAATTTGAAGTCCATGTATGAATCTTTGAGCATGTTACGAAGGATGTTGCTCAGAAACAAGTTGAATGCATGTAGGATGGCAGAGGGAGAGAGTGTATCTTCATACATCGATAGAATCAAAGAGATCAAAGACCAATTGCATGATCTAGGAGATAAAATATCAAATGAGGAGATGGTACCCATAACCCCGAATGGACTCTCTAATGACTACAATAAGTTTGTTAGAAGTGTTGTTGGTAGAGAAACTATTACTTCATTTGATAATTGGTAAGAGCTAATCCACAATTTAATGTGAGCAAAGGAAGTGTATGTGATTCATGTGCTATGGGAAAACATCACAAGGATATTTTCTTCTCAAATGATGAAAAACCCGTTAGGAATCCTCTTGAACTTGTTCACTCTGATGTTTGTGGACCAATGAGTATCCTTCTATCATTAAATTCTCCTATTTTGTTAATTTCATAGATGATGTTACTAGAAAATGTTGAATATATTTCATGAAGCACAAGAATGACGTATTTGAAAGGTTTTGTGAATTTAAATATTTTGTAGAAAAGAAAACAAGGCCTTAAGGGATGTTACATATGAGGAGGCATTTTCTGGGGTAAAACCTTTCGTTGATCATTTTAGAGTGTTTGGTTCACCAAAATATTCTTACATACCTTCTAATAAGAGAACAAAACTTGAAGTTATTAGCAAAAGAGGTGTGTTTTTTGGATATAGTGATGAGTCCAAAGAGTATAGAATATTTGTTCCTAGAGAAATAAGAACTATATTATGCAAAGATGTTATTTTTAATGAATCAGGTTCCAAAATGACATATAACACTTTTGGTGAGAAAGTGTAGCTAATTGTGACAGAAACCGATGATAATTTAGTTGCAAGAGATAGTGATGATGTTGTGACTAATGACATAAAACTAGAAGAATCAGACAATGAGAGTGGTGGAGACCAGCATGATAATCATAAAGCAGCTAGGGAGAAACCAATGTGGATAAAGAAACCGGTAGATGGCTTGGGTTTGAAACTTGAAGACATGCCAGATCCCCTAGGTGTAACAACCCCACTGTTACGTCATAAAAGTAATTGAGAAAATAGTAAGATATATTTTTTTTTAACATTAATAAAACATCATTAGATCAAGTGAAACGAGATATTAACATACTTCAGTAATACACATTCTATTTCTTTCATCTCATTGCACAACTACATTTAGATACCACTTTAATGCATGAAGGATCTGCCAAATCACATAAGATAACATACAAAAATACCCACCCAACCTATCCTGCAAGGTTATGACCTCCAAGACACATAATCAATGCTCAAGTCTAGGATTCATCCAATTGATTTTGACCATTTAAGGTCTCAAGACTGACGACTATTCTGAGGAACAAGGAAGTATCTAATTCCCATAATTTTATTTTATTCTGAAGTTCAACTATAATTCTCAGCATTCCTTACTACAAATTCTTCAAAAACACAGAGAATCTGGTATCTTGGTCATCACTTCATAACACAAATGTATACTATTACAATAATTCATCATATTACAAGTTAAAGGATAGGAATAATTTTCAATAGTATCATGACATAAACTTACAGTGAAAACCAGAGACCCTTAAATAGGCAATCTATCATTTATGACAGTTTCAACTTTACTTATGTTTACTTGGAATAAGTGTGACAACTCTACAGAATACAACCAAGTAGATAGATATTTGATCTACGTAACAATTTAAAAGAGGAAAAGAAGAGGAGAGAAAAGATCTCATCACAAAGTGGAAACCATAAGCTTACTTTGTACTTTATGAACTAACTGATACCGTGATGAAGAAATTATGCCAACGAGTGAAGGTATGTTTTGAGAATGAGTTAAAAGTATGTAAGAAACTTGAAGTTTTTCTTTTTGTGTCATGATGCAAACATGTCCAAAGCTAACTCTAGAAGTGCGTAGATGGGCCCCATGAAGGCCCAAATTTCAGAAGGAACAATGCCTGGTGCACAAAGGCCACTCAAGGTGGGCGAAGGCCTTAAATTTTGAAAGGACGAAGCTTAGGAGAAACAGTGGGAACTTACACAGGGGAGGCGCAAAAGCGCACATGCAATAAAAGAGTCCAACGCTTGGGAGAGACAACGTGTGTAGGGTTCAAGTGATGGAACAAGGGTGTGAAAACCCTTTGAAATAATTAAAGGATGATATTTGATCGCGAGGAGTTGAAATCCCCACAATCGTACGATCATACAAGAGTAGCGCACTCGTTAACCCTGACACCTTCAGGCTTCACCACTTCGATAGATATGAGTTATTTATATTAAGTGAGCCCCGAATCCTGAACTCAAAAAGTGAAACTACACCGTAGATCAGTGAGTGATTACTATTCGTTGGATCCACAAAAGTTCGACGATTCAGAAAGTTCGAGTCCTAACTGTCAAAGAGCTGAGAAACCCCGAAGCTCCGAAGTCTTGGAGTAAAGGACAGTCATAGATCTAGCGATAGATCGAGGACCGTTAGATCTCCAAGTCTTCGCTCTTCGGAGGTTCGGTAATTCAGTACTCCGATGAAATTAGAGTCGTGATACTAAAAGTTAAGAAACTCCGGGAGTCCCGAAGTCCGGAGTAAATAATGACCGTCAGTTGATAGTAAGATGTGAGCCGTAGATCTCTGAGTTATTTGGGATTCGGCTCTCTGACTAAGTTAAGGTATAACTACTAAGGAATAAGAGAACCCTGAACTTTCGAAGTCCCAGATTTAAGGTCATCCATAGATCTAGCAATTGATTGAGGACCATTAAATATGTTAGATCTTTGAGCCTTGGTTCTTCGAAGGTTCGTTAGTTCAACACTCTGGAGTAAAAGAGTTGTTTTTAGAAAAAGGTGAGGAACTCCCAGAGTTTCGAATTCTGGAGTGGACGAAAATCATTGATTTAAGGAGGAGTCTAAGCCGTCAGATCTCCGAGCCCATCGACTGTTCGACGATCTGGGTGAAACAGTCTAAGGTTGTGAAAGCGAAGAAAAAATCTGAAGCCCAGAGTTCTGAAGTGGATCTCCACCGTAGATTCTCATGTGAGGAGAATCTCTGTCAGTTGTTAGATAAGATATTAAAGGTTAACGAAGGAAGGTCGAAGAGTAGGGTTGACCTACATCTTCTGGTCAGCTCAGCTTATGACCGAATTTGACCGGTTAACACTCTAGGTGAAGAGGAGTGTTGAAGTTGAAAAACCTCCAGAGCACAGGAGTCCTGGAGCTCCTAATAGAGCCCTTTTTGGCTAGCATTAGATTCTAGCCTATGGTCACATGTATAACTTGATAAGGAAAAAGGGCTAAGGCCCAGGATTTAATAAGTAAAAATCCCCCAAAACCTTCTCACAGACATCCCAAGATCTCGAAAAATTTGGATTTATAATAATAATATATAGAGACTCTACGTTGCTAATAAATCTAGTTTTATCAACGAATTTAACAGATAAAACTCATGATCGTTCGGATTAAAACAAAATCAACAGAATCCATAATACAATGAAATTGAATTGACATACGCGTTAACATGAAATTGATACAAGGTTTTGGATCTAGAATGAAATTCAACAGAAATACCATCACATGAATTGATTTTGATTTAAATGAAATTTGACAGAGAAACTCATGATATAATTTCATAACTAATTCCTTGGTTTACCAACAAACAATGCACTGTTAAATTTCTAAATAATATCAACTAAAAAATCTGGTCATTTAAACTTTAACTATAGATAAAATATAAATTTTAGAATATATACCATTCACAATATAAATTCGAATTTCATAATGAGGATCAAGCCACCCCAATTTTTTTAGAGCGGAAAAATTTCGGAATTACAACGGAAATTTAAAATATAAACATTGTAACTATTATCCGATTGGCAGCAATAGTAATTTAAAAATATTAAACTCTAAAACAATATTCATTGATAACAATTGTAACAATTGGCATTAAGGCCTTCCAATGATTCTACAGTGACCCTATCAGTCTAACATACTACTACACTAATGCTACAAATAAAATTTAGAATAATAAAAATACCAGGACCAATGAATGTTGTGTAATGAAGATGCCCTTCAAAGTCTTGCAATCCTTCCTTTCCTTCTCTTTTTAATCACAGAGACTTCACTGGTACCTCCCAACCAATGTTAGGGGTACTCTTTTTCCCCCTTAGCACCTTGAGCCACAAAGGGGCCACACACAAGAAACCGACAATAACAACTCCAAGACTTTCCTTCGCGAGGAAGAGCTTTCACTCTTTTTACAAGCTTGGTATCCCAACTCTCAAGGGTAAAACACAGTCCAATAAAAATTTGGCAGCATAACAATGCTCAACAAATCAGATCCCTTTCCCTTCTACATTGATTTGTTTTTATAGAAAAATTTTCATTGACACATGTCCTCATGAACAAATAATTAACTTTTTAGTTAATTTAATTTGGATTATTCACTCACAGACTTGTCACACTCTCCCCAAGTTACACCAATAATTTCTATTTTTATTTTATTTAAAAAGTCAAATTCCCTCACAATCCTCAACGTGTTTCTATTTTCACTCCTAGGTGTTCCTTTGTTTCCAGATTCTCATTTAAGGAGAGCCTCCTAACTAGATCTTAGTTAGAGTTTAATTAGGAGTCTTCTTCTAGTTAGACTAGTGTAGTTAGACTCTAGATTCTATTATATGTACACCCAACCACTCAAGTTATTATTTATTTCTATTTAAAAATTCTTTTTATTAAATTCATGCACACATGTACATTTTATCCAATCTTTATATTTTTCCCACCTTTCCTAGAATCTCAAATTTAATATTTTAATTAGTTCACCAATCAAACTTAGACTTAGGCCAAAACTTAGGCTTAGTATTTGACTCTTGTTAGACTTTTGATTAAAAATCCATTATCTAATCAATTAGTTAATCCAACAATATCTAAATATTTCAATATTTTCTAGGCCACCTAGATTTATTGACTCAAGTTTAATTACACAACGTGCCCTTCAAGACACACCTCTGTGCTCCAAGGGTGCCACTTGCCTTAGACTTGTTTTGGAAGTTGTCCAACCCTTGGAGTCAACACTCCACTCGGTCAACCTTGTGAGATACTAAGGGCTTCTAAGGAATAAGGAATCTGTCTTATTGTGCACTCCTTAGAAATATTCATGAGCGGCTGTCTCAGTTTTCCCTCACGACATTGTGGAACTTTTGAACTAGGTAATTGTTAACCTACCATTCATACCACGGTGGGAGTGCTATTAGGCTGTGACATGGACACTGCCACACCTCTCCCTCAAATGTCTGGTTTCTGTGCATGGCCCCTCTACTCCTTATGTGAGTCGGATTAACAAACATCATCAAGCCTGCATCCATTGGCAAAAACATTGTCAATAATTTCATATACACAAATCATATTATAATCAATCATACAACACATGTGTGTAAAATGAAATACTCAATAAATACAATCCACTCCCTGATTCAATCTGGAGTCCAAAGGAATCCATCGATGCCATCAACATCCTTAACCTGTCACGTGTCATGCACAGTCAAGACGACTCGTCAAAAACATCTGTCAATATATATACATCAATATAATCAATAAGACATAACACCTCAACATCATCATATATAACCCATAACCTGAATGAAATCACAATGTACCATACCTGGATCACTTGCACGTAAGTGTGCTCAAAGAATAAGTCAATAATAGTGTGCTCAGTAGAGAGGGATGTTACACTAGGCCCTGGGAATATTTGGCTTAGGACTAGGAAATGGCCTTGATTAAAAGGATAAACACACCAAGGGTGGGTTTTGTTGATGCTGAGGGACTAGGGAGTTCTTAACACCAACATTTTGAACCTCTTGGCCAGTTAAACCAAGAAAAGGTGAGAATGGTCACCCTATTTTATAGCCTAAAATTAAACACATCAGACCCTAACAACATAGAAGTCTAAGCATGAAATCATTATTTGTCATTTATGATTTTTAAAATATTTGATTTTTATATTTTAATACTTTGTACTTATATGTGAGTGAAATGCAAATTAAATAAATTACAAAACTTAAAATAAATCTAAATTAACCTAACTCTAAGCATGAAATCATTATTTTTCATTTATGATTTTTAAAATATTTGTTTTTTATATTTTAATACTTTGTACTTATATGTGAGTGAAATGCAAATTAAATGAAGTACAAAACAAGGAAGGACTTGGTGGATTCCTCATGCAAGAAGGACATGTAATTAGTTAGGAATCTAGGAAATTAAATGAGCACCAAAAACACTATATTACACACGATCTAGAACTTGTAGCTATTGTGCATGTCTTGAAGATGTGGAGGCACTACTTGCTTGGAAGAAAGTTTGTGTTGATGATAGATCACAATGTGATGAAGTACTTGTTTTATCAACCTCGTTTAAATGCGATACAAGCCATGTGGATGGATCTCATTAGTGAATTCGATTTTGAAACCCAACATAGTAAGGGAAAACAAAATTGAGTGGCATATGCACTTAGCTAGAGTATGCAAACAATACATCTAGAAGTATCTAGTGTCAGATATAAAGCATGTGATAAAAAATTCCCTACAAGGCGATGAATAATTCATGTCAATAAAGGAAGGCTTAGAGAAAGAGCCAAGAGACTAGAAGTGTGAGGGATATCAACTAACAGAGGATGGGTTGTTGATATACAAAAGAAGGTTGTACATACCAGATCCTATAGAATTGAAGGGTCTCATAATGGATGAGTTCCACAATAGGCCTTATGTAGGTCACCCAAGTTTTCCGGAGATGATAACAACCATAATAAAGCTATATTATTGGCTTGGGATGAAGAAAGAGATTGTAGAATACATTGCCAGGTGCCTAGAATGCCAACAAGTAAAGGTTGAGCATAGGCATCTAGCCGAGTTGTTGCAACCATTACCGATTCCATAATGGAAGTGAGAATTCATATCTATGGAATTCATCACTGGATTACCAAGGACAACTAGGAAACACAATGCAATTATGGTAGTGGTGGATAAGTTGAACGAGACAACTCACTTCATTCCCGTGAAATCCACCTACAAAGAAATCAACATTGCAAATATTTTCATAGAAGAAATCTTCAAGTTACATGGCATGCCCAAGACAATCATATCTGATCGATATGTCAAATTTACTTCAAATTTTTGGAAGGCTTTATTCCCAGGCTTCGAGACAGCTGGATTTCAACATTGCCTACCATCCTCAGATAGATGGACAAATAGAAAGAGTAAATAGAGTGTTGGAAGACATGTTAAGAATGTATGTCATGCACTAGCCCGAGAAGTGGCAAGATCG
The DNA here is from genome assembly GCA_032191745.1 of Picea mariana. Taxonomy (NCBI): domain Eukaryota; kingdom Viridiplantae; phylum Streptophyta; class Pinopsida; order Pinales; family Pinaceae; genus Picea; species Picea mariana. Next base: position 82,074 of record JASDQU010011196.1, read on the forward strand.
CCTATCCCCGGTGGAGTTTGCCTATAATAATGGCTACCATGAGTTATTGAAAATGAATCCCTTTAAGGATTTATATGACAAAAAATGTAATATTCCAATCAGTTGGGATAATCTAGTGGACCGGATTACACTTGGACCATATATGCTAAAAGATATGGAACATGAAGTGACCAAGATCAAGTAGAACTTGAAAGCAGCACATGATAGAAAAAATAGCTATGCCAACATAAATCAAACTCATAGGGAGTTGAAAGTGGGAGACCATGTCTACATTAGGGTTAAGCCCAAGAGAATTTCTCTAAGAATGAGAACTTGTGCTAAGTTAATGCCTCGATACTGTGGACCATTCGAGATTCTAGAGAGAGTGAGCCTAATGATATATAGGCTTGCCTTACCTCCTACTATTAAAGCACATAATGCATTCCATGTATCCTTACTTAAGAAATATGTTCATGATTCTAATCACATTATTGATTGGACTGCGATCTAGGTGGAACTCAAAGGAGAATTCCAACCCGAACCTCGATGCATACTAGATAGGAAGGAGACACTACTCTAGAACCGAGCCATCGTGCAGGTCAAGGTGTAGTGGAGGAACACTGGAGAAAATGAAGCTACATGGGAACTAGAGGATGTCATGAAAGTGACATACCCACTTTTGTTTATGGTATAAATCCAATAATGTGAATGGTAGAACACCGAGGATGTTTTTCCTTTAAGGGGGGGTTGTAACACCTCGTTTTCCCCCAGTCTATACTTATAATTATGTCTCACTGTAGTTAGGAGTTGTGACAGAGATATTTGTCCATTTTAAGACTAGAGTGGACAATTACGAAAGAATGTAAATGTATTATATTTAATTAATGAAATCTCACCAAACGATTGACTGAAGGGAGGAGCATTAGTATTGACCATGATACCATGAGCAAGGAATAGTGAAGGGGCTTTGAGGTTCACCTTGTAAATCATACCAATTTACCCTTACCAAAAACCATTTTGTGTGGACAATTGAATTGGGAGATACTTTACTCACTCTCCCTCAAGCCCAAAAACATTAAATGAGAAAATGGGTTGGTTGGAATGTATCTTCCCCTCAATTATTGAAAACATGGGTTGGTAGTTGAGGAAGTCCTCCCAATAGTAAATGCATGGAGTGGGGACTAGTACATCCTTGGAAAATCGTGGACGACCCTAATTGCATGGAAGAAAAAGAAAATAAATTGTGATTTGGTGAGGAGAGGGGACGACAGAGACTAGGGTGGGCATGAGGAAGAGAGCAGGGGAAGCTAGAGGTGAGCTAATCGAAGCTTGTGTTAAACCAACCACAAGAATTTTCCTTGTTCGAACCCAGAATTTATGTGGAAATTTTCTGAGTTGCTAGAGCATGGGGCCATGAGTTAGGGATTGGTTGGGTGCACAAGAAAGCACTGGAAGGAGGAATTGCACGAGGGACTGCATGGCGATGAAGAGAGCTCTCTCTTATGCTATATAGAGCCAACAGAGGGGTGCCTAGAAAAATCGTGGGGGTCCTGAGAGCTCGGTAAAGGGATTTCCTATGAATTCATTCCTAGAAGAAGTGTACCAACTATCCAAAAGTTTGTTGAATGTCACCCAAGTTTTCCCTAGTGGTATCATGTCTTGGCATGGGGGTGGCCATTTGTAGAGAGGACTAGTGCAAATGATCCCATTCTTTGGTGGAAAATCGCTCACCCTCGGTCAGTTTTCCCAACCAACATCTTATAAACATTTAAGTTTATTTTTATAATCTTAATTTGTATGCATGTTGAATATACAACATTATCTATGCTTATGCAATTTATAAGATTGTATGATTTATGTGTAAATTTCTGTGAGGAAAGGAATGAAGGAATGCTCTGCATTCCCTGCATGCATAGAAATTCTTTTACTGGGTATTTTCTCTTGGGGGTATATTGTAGACCTCTTGTGGCTCAAGTTCAAAATCCCGAGAATTGCATGAATTCATGTGGAGAAGGTTAAATTTAATAGATATAGAGTTGAATAAATGTGTGTGTTGAATTTTATGTACTCAAGAAATTATTGATTTCCTTGAGTCTTAAATTCCTTGCTACAACAATGTTATGCTATGTGTCTAAATATTATAAGCTTAAATGTTGGTGTATTTATCCTTTGAATGTTCACAGTGTTAGGCTAGAAAGTTGTTTATTTTAATATATTCCTCATGAATACATGTTTGAGAGTAAACCCCGGGGAATTATCGGTTATAGATTAGAGTTGTGGGCCTAAATTTGCATAAAAATCAAGTTAATTGTCTAAATAATTGAGGGAATGTGAATTCTGTGAATCATGGGTGCAAGGATCAAACCGTTTTGTTGGTTACAATGCCTCCTTAACACATGTGCATAATTTGGTGAATTCATTTTGTTCAAAGGTGAAAGGGAAAAACCTCAATGCAATTACCATTAATTTAAATATGGCCTTGAAACTCTGTGCATTGCCAAAATAATTTCTCCCTTGGGATCTAGACCATCCAAATACCCTCGAGATATGTGCTTTTAACCTCATCGAGGTTGGCTCGATTCTTCCCATCGGGCCTTTGAAAAAAAAAATCATCAACCATTCAAACCGATCCATCTATCGGCCCATTGGCATATCATCTTCTTTGCCCATCGACACTTTTCCAAAGGGGTGTATCGATGATTTCGGGCCAAAGATCCATCGACAAATTTGGGTTGATCATTTTCATCGGTGATTGATCGATTCTTTTATCGGTGGTTTGTTTTTCCTTTCATTAGCGCCTTGGCCGATTCAATCCATTGGTCATCAACCCTTTTATAATGATGTCCATTGACACTTTGATCGATTTACCCATCAACCTTGAAAAATGAGTCACGTCATCTGACACCTGCAAAGTAGGTCCATGTGGATGCCACATGGACATGATGATGTCAACTAACATGTGTGGAATGAGGTCCACATGGATGCCATGTGGGCATGATGACATCACCTTGAGGGTAATGCATGAAATCACTTGTAGTACTTAATAATCGTTCAATATTTCTCTATGAGGTCTCTACTTAGTGAACTTGTGACATACCACCTACATTCGTGGGATATTAAAGAATACTCCTAATTTCATTAGATATTGAAAAATGCCTCCCAAAATAGTTTTGTTGAACTCCCATCCCACTACATTTTTCGAATTAAAAAACCCATATTTTTACTATATATCCCCTAATTTTACCAAATTCCTCTTTTTATACCCCCAATACCTATAACCCCTTCATACCTGCATTACCACCACCCTCAATGCCACCTACAATATATCGACCCTATTTTTCACAATTTAAAAACCCCCTTTATGAATGAACATGATAAGATATTGGTCAACAAAGTGAAGCCCCCATAGATTTCTAAATGCACCCCTCCCTAGAATCACATATAATAATATAACTTCTTATTCTTTATCTATTAAATTATTTCTCTCAAGTCAAGTAGCTGAAATATGAAAATTGCAATAGAAATTAAGACCGTAAAATTTAAACTATTTTTTTTTAAAGGTTTACAAGTTCATAATAATACTTCTATCCTACCATTAAAGTTTGTCATTAAACACATGCCAAAAATAATCAAATTGATAGATAAATTACCAATCAAAATTTTATAGGGAAATTGCCCCATTAAACATGACTTCTAATGTTCCTGAAAAACATTTCTAACATAATAAATCTATAATTTTCCTCTTTAATTTTGTAAATAGAAAGTCTCTATATTATTTCCTCGACTGCCTTTTACCCCATCAAAAAACATTCATAATTAACAATACGTTTATGGAAGTAAAGTGCATATGGTTATTTGAACTCTTATATTTTACATATGTTTATTGTATTTGTTACTAATTTATATATGTTATGAAATTAATATAAATTTAAGATGTTTTTTTAAATGAAGTAAATATATTTTTTATTAAGGTATTTTAAATGTTTTATTTATTTTTATTTTTTTGTTACTATATTTTTCTGTTGATTTTGATCAAAATCCGATCATAAATTGTTTTAATGATAAATTTGAGTAGTTAAATGTATATACATTGTTAGATATATTTATATATATCAAAGTAATCTGATATATATATATATCAACAACTGCAATATAGTATATTAGTTATTATTCACCTATACATACTAATCACCGCAAAAACATTCAATACTACGTAACAAACTGCTTATTACTCATTAATATCACAATATAAAAACAATGAAAAAATATCGTGAGGAAAGGGACGGATAATTCTCTCCACATTCTTCTCCGGCCATTCTCACTTCATTTATTAATTTACTCAGACATTGCCGGAGGGAGAGCCGCCGTCTCTTTTTTCTGTCATCTCTGAACAGAGCGGGACCCGCGGTTGGTTTCCAGACCGCCATGTCCGTTCGTTTGGCGTTTGATGGGAGTACGAAGCAGAAAAACCATGGTTTTTCTGCTCCACATATATTCTATTCTGTCTGCAATACTTGAGGTTATGGCGCCGCAAAGAATATCCGTTGAGCTGCTGTCGGCGCTTTTGTGGATCCCAATAATTATTTTTCTATTTTATTTATTTTGATTTGACATTCACAGTTTTCGTTTTAGGTTCATTAAGAGTTGTAATTGGTGTGAGACGATATTTTGATTGATTATATGAATATATATATATATATATATATATAGAAATATAGCTTGAGTGGATCTAATGGATAGGGTATGTATACTTTCGTAGACTTTACCAATCAAATCGAAATAAATTATTATTATTATATATAATTTATTAGATGGAATAGCCGTAACGATCTATATATTGTAAATCATAATATAAAATTTGATATATATCATTTAATTTATTATATATATATTATTATTTAAGTATTTAATGATTATTTTTTTTTTTTATTATATTTATTAATGAATTTTATTTAATCATAAGATTTAATTGATATTAAATAATTAATAAATTTTATTTAATCATGATAAACATAGAAGACCTAATCTATTTTAGGTTAAATGACCACCATACTATACAATTATTACTTTATTATTTTAATGAGTCCCTCAACCCCTCATTACATTCTTATAGAGCATCCCAACATGCAAAGAAAAAACATTCAATGATTAAAATGACACACGAGTGCACACCAAATGGAACACCCTACAAGGATAAAATGACTGGCTAGAATTTTGGCATTTTCAAATTATTTGACTTCAAAATATCATAGTTCCATTCACCCCATCTCTCAGTTCAAGGTTCCAGATAGAAAGTTGACATAGTGAATAACACTCACCATGTAAAGAGATGTTTAGTGAATGGTAGTTATTTATTTATATATATTAATTTTATTTTTAATAATATCAATTTTCTTTAAAGAAAAAATCATTATTTCTATTTATATAGTGAAACATTACACTTTTCAAAAGCATAGTGTATTTACAAGAGTAATATACATATGTAATGTACATTTTGTTTATGTCTTTTTGAAAAATAATTTTTCATTTTTCATTTTTTTTCATTTTTTTCTTTTAATCTCATGCCATCCTCGAACAAGGGTTCATAGTGACTCACTGTAATTCAAAAGTCAAGAGGTTGAGATTCATAGAGGGTATCGATTCTTTATCAAAATCAAAGTTGTCGTAATTGTGAAGTCTATTCATTCCTCTTGGAGGGGCATCATGTACAACTGCCAGTGACCTACCACCCTCAAGAAGCAATGCTCAATATTCTTCTTCTCTATCCTCCAAGGGAGGAAAAAATTCTTCATTTGGCTTTCTTGGACATACAATGTTCTTCTCTGAAATAGTAGTTTGTTGATTAGTAACATTTTGATCATCTTCATCCTCCATATATGGTTTCTTACATGTTTTCCATATTTTTGGTTTAGTTTTATGTCCTTTGTTCCCTTTTTAGTAGGTGTGTGTTTTAATACAACAATGACATTCAAAAACAAGGGTTTGATCCTCAACACTCATGCCAGTTTATGGTCAAATGACAATAGTCACGACATTAAGATTGTGCATGAACATTCCTGAAAATTTGCAAAAAACTTCCTCGATGGCTTCGAATGGAGGACTTTGCAAATGCAAAAGGAGACAAAGGTTCAAGTTGTGATGAGAAGGTGAATTTGTTGCACATGTAGGGGTTTAAGTAGTTTGATTGGCATTTTATGTACATGGATTTTATGTAGGAGGCTTACTCAAACTGCATCAATCAAGTGGCCTTGATGGCATGACGGTTCTATCTTTTGTCTAAATGTTTTTGTACCATCACCCCTCCTGATTCCATATGTCTTCCCAATAATTCAATGGTACTTGGCTTTCTTATTGAGGCTTAGGAGGTAGTCAAGCGAATTGACCTGGTCAAACCCTTATGCAAGTAATATGAGTCTCATATTTTATCTTAGCATAAGGATGCAAGACAAGTGTTCAACAAAAGGTATGAACAAGATGTGTTTGTTGAAATGCGTACATGAAAAATGTTTAATGAAAGGCCCGATCGTCATAAATATGTAAGGGTGGTCTTTCATGCAAGACAAGTGTTTGTTGAAATGCCTGCAAGCCAAGTGTTTGACATAATGCTTGTTACCAATCTCATTGTTGGGGTGGACTTAAATAGAGAGGGTTATGATCTCACCGCAAGCTTTCAAATCATGGTCAAATCCCTTATAGAGAAACCATTAATCTTATGGGTTGACTCCTCTACTTGTGTGGTAGATATAAAACATAAACTAGCGCTCATGTAGGGGATCCTAGTGGATAAGCATCGACTTCTATTCGAAGGAAAATAACTTGCTAACAATTGATTGTTGTCTACGTATAAAATTGACAAAGATTCAAATTTCACTTTGGTTCTTTTCTTACATGGAGGAGGGATGGGCAATGGAGGACCTTCAAACTCAAAAACTATTTCTTTTAAGCATGTAATCCAAAACAAACCATCTAATTTAACTACTTCAAACCCTCCTATGTCTAGTGTATATATTGTGGAGAAATATGAAGAGGTGCAAAAGTTAGAGGTTTTTGAGCTAGATGTTATAGACCTACCTTCATTTTACAAATTATCTTTGGTAATTTGTAAATTCAATGGTTTCTGGCCTTCTACATTATATTTGTATCAATGGATTGATTTCACTTGGATATAACATTGTAAGGTATGTCTATGCTCTAAGGGTTTCTTTATTATATAGATTTCAAACCCTATTGATTATCAAAAATTTTTAGAGGAGGGTCCCTAGTTTTGGGAATAATAGGGCTTTTTGTTAACCCATGGTTCCATATTTAGACCCTATCATTATGTCTATAAGAAAAATGTTGACATAAAATTAATTTTCATGAAAACAATGTTGGAATATTTAGAAGGCACATGTGTGCACACACATACATTGTAATTGTTTGTGTTTTAACATCCTTATTGGTGATCATGCAGCTCCATACCATTATTGTTTGGAGAGAAGGTTTCAATTATGGGATCTAAATGTAGAGTTAACACCATACACGATTTGTAACTAGCATATCTTGAAATAGGAAAAAGGGCATGTTGAAAGGTCTTAAGCATGAAGGTGTAAATGAAGGTGGAGAAAATGCTCTGTCAATCAAGCAATGTGGAGGAGAAGGTTAGTGGGATGTTTACGAGATGACACTATAGAAGGTTACCTTGTATACGACGATTGTAAATGACTATCGCAGGTACATGATCTATACCTCTATGTATAGATTCATTTAGGAATGGAAGGCACAAAATTCTATAGGGCTTGGTGCCAACCATGGAATTCACTCCCAAAACTCCCCATATTGTCACACTATTGTGTAAAATGAAATTGTTGGTGTGAACCCTCATTCCAACTCTTATTCTAGGAGCAGTGTTGGCATTGAAGAAAGCATCAAAATGCTTTATAGACACCACACACATGATGCTCCTTGATTCTATTAATTTTACAAAAGTGTTGAGGATTTTGTAAAAGGGTGTAACAAAATACGTATAGGTCATGATTATGGTGCCAAGATCAACGACGTTGTTGTTGGAAATATTCTTACTATCAATTTCACTGGTGTTTAGACAAAGGAAATGTAGGTTTTTATGCTAGATACACTTAATTAAAGGAATGGATATGGGTTAATTAAACACATCTATCATAAGAGAGAAGGCATAAGACTCAAAATTGGATAAAATCATTGCATAAGCATTGCATCTGCCACCTAGAAGGAAGATGAAAAAATTGTTATTGAAATTGAAGGTTGTGGACAACTAAGTGGGCATAGCTTAGCCAACCATACTCAACTTGGGAGTGCCCACTACTCCTTTTCCCAAACCATCTAGAAGAATACATGGTGCATAAGAGATAGAGATTCAAGGGACTATAACTTGACCATTGTTGATAGTGGAGAGTCACACAACATTTTGGGACAAGTCTAATGAGGTGTGTTTTTAGGTAGTTGACACATTGATGCTACAAGAATTATTGTGACAAGTGTTAGGCTTATGGTTGTAGTAGATGTTGTCACACTACCAATATGTGGTTTATGATAAAATAGTTGTTTCACATAAAATGCATTAGTGGGTGGAGAACTAGTGTGCACTGCCATAATGAATTTATCCTATGTTGTTGACCAACTCATTCAAAATATTTTTGACATCCAAAAGAAAAAATAAAACAATAAGAAAGTAAAGTAATGTCACATATATTTTTAAATAATACAAATGCAACATTTAGTCTTTTAGCTTGTCCCCAAATATCTACACATTTTGTGGCATGCACACCCCCATGCAAATGGGAAGGATAACCTCATGCAATACATGTCCAATTAAAATTGATTTATGGTATGATGAGATGGTGATCTCTATATAAGAACACAACTTTCTTTGTGAGCAATAGGATAATGAAAATAATGTAAAGGTATGGTTCTATTAATGTTTGAAATGAAGGTCACCATGTTGGACAATGAGGTTATTGATGATGGTGCATTGGATTTCTATTGAACATTGGTAGGAATTAATACTCTCACATAGATCCATCTTAACTACAAATATTCTAAGTAGTGACAAGTGTTTTTTTATCTCCCTTGGTGCTTGATAGATCTTGGGTTGAGATGGTACTATGTTAGTGGGATTTGGAGCACATTTTTGTGGCTTTGTTGTTTTTTAAAGAGGCCTAATGATCCTCGCTGGCATTCTCTAAGGAAACTAATTCCAATGGCATAGTTTCTGAAAGGAGTTCAATAGCCATCTATATAGTTGGTATTTTGTATTTGATGAGTACAAATGCTCCGGTCTCATGGATGAGGTAGAAAGGTTGAACCCTGTGGTAGTTTTAATGGATGTTTTGTAGACTCATAGTGCCAAGAAAAGCATGTGATGCCAATTATATTTTTGTTTGTTCACTATCTATTGTAGCATGGTTTTGAATATTGTTTTGACAACCTCAACCTAGACATTGGACCGCAGATAGTAAGGGGAGATCGTTTCTAAATCCTAACAATGAAGACAATTCTTGGAATATTTTATTCTCAAAATGATTTCCATGGTATAAGACCAATTGTTTGGGGACACTGAAGTGAGGGACGATGTGGTTGAAAAATAACAGAGTATTCGTGTCTACTATGTTATTGTAAGTTGGCATCTCTTCGATCTGTTTGGTTTAAAAATAGTCGATGTCCACAATGATGTACTTGTGAACCTCACTAGATGGAGTGTTGCATGCATACAGTTGATCCCCCACTTGTAGAAGAGATTGACTATAATAACAAGGTGTAGAGGAGATGATGGATATCTTGTCTTGTGGGTTAGTACTTGGCATTTCACAGACTGCTTAATTGCGTGAATGTAGTCATGGAAGAGAAAGGGACAAAAGTAACCAACACAAATAATTTTATGGGCAGCAATCGTTCCTAATAAATGGCCATTGCATGCACCACTGAGATAGTCATTTAATTTTTTCTCTACTTCCTCGTAAATTAGGCATCGATGCAAAACTATATCTACTCCTCGTATATAAAGGATGTACCCTGTGTGGAGGTATTGAGGAGCTTTCCGTTAGATGCATCGATAGTTGCCACATAAAATATGTTGACCAAGTTTCTCTGTGTGAAGGTAGGTCAAAATATCATTGTACCAAGTGTCTTCTAATGAGATCAAGACGGTTTTTTCATTTGGGAAATCATCATTTAGTGGCTAGTCTTTTGAGTTTGATGGGATATAAGTGATGAACTTAACAAGGATGATAAAAAAAAAAATTTGTTGGGGGTAACAAATTCTAGATCAAATTCCTGGAGGATTACGATCCAATGAGTTAACTTAACATTGATAAGTCATATGCTTATAAGGTGTTGCACAGGGTTGGAATTTTCCACAACTTTGGTGGTGCGAAGCAATATGTAATGGTGTAGTTGTAGTTGAGGTTGAGAGGATGTAATGATATGTTCTTGCTTACACAGTAGATGGATTTCTCACATTCATACTCCCCTTGTTGTACTAACACTCCAACAATAAATATGATCAACATGGACAAGTAAAGGATAAAATCCTTATTAGAGTCAAGGGGATTGATTAATGGGGAATTCAATATTACATGCTTTAATGTGTCAAAATATGGTTGTGCCTAGTCATCCCATTTGAAAGAGATGTCTTGACACAACAACTTTAAGAATCCATGATCATATGTTATGTAATTGGGAATGAAGCATGTTAGAAAATTGATCTTGTCTTGCAAGCTTTACAATTGGTGCAATGTCTTTGGAGGGGGGATTTCATTGATGGCTTGGACTTTCAAGGGGTAAATCATGATTCCCTTTTGGGGTATGGTGATTTCCAAGTGATGCCCAACAATTTCCGTATAGTGATGTATAATACACACTTGAGGGGGTTCTAGTGAATGTTGTATTTCCAACATTGTAAGAAAATAATGTGAAGGACTTCTATGTGTTTCAAATGCTTCCTCAACCGAGTAGTGAGGTTGTCAAGATAAGCCAAAATTATGTGTTTCAGATTGTGAAAGTTGTAGTAAATGGTACATTGAAAGGTGTCTCCAAAATTTTTTAGACCGAAGGGAATATCATGGTAGGAGAAGGTTCCACATGGTGTGGTGAAAATGGTTTTGTATTGATCTACATGGTGGATATATATTTGATTATACCCTAAGAACATTTCCATGAGAGAGAGGACCTCATGTCTTATGAATTCATCGACGACTTGGTTGATTAATGGGATAGGAAAGTTATCTTTGGGAAAAGATTGGTCTAGATAAAAAAAAATCAATACAAACACAGATGGTGCCTTGCTTTTGTTCTCAGGGACTAGGATAGATACCCATGACATGTGACGCAAATCCCCACCTCAGTAGGGTTTGCTTGACCTCCCGGTCTTTGGATCTTCTTATTTCCCTGAGCCGAAATGGCTCTTTAGTTCCCTCTGGAACCTTCAATGCATATAAAACCATAGGTCCTTCTAGAAGTTACGCCTGCAAGAACAAGCACTAGGCACAAACCTCTACTCTGCATGACCACTAACTTAAACCAAATGGCTCTTCAAGTTCGCGACTTCGCATTTCGCAATTTCGGGACTCCTGTTGCGAGTCACCCTGACTCCTTCGATTCTCGAAACCCCGAAATGGGCTAACAGTCCTTAGCTCCCCCCTTAAACTCTTCACTAATGTGACCCTTGGCTGCGACTTGGAGCCCAACCTTTGAGCGCGTCGAAACTTCACGTGTCGAGGACTCGCGATGTAACTTTGCTTCCTTTTCCCGATATCTGAACTCGCGACTTCCTACTACAGATCAACGGTCCTGAACCTCCCATGATCTGACGGCCCAGATCGTTTCGGGATTTTGCGATTTGTGACCTCCAAGTAGCAAGTTCCTCCACTCTCCCGACTCCCGAAATGTCGATATTTCAGAGCACCCAATCAACAACTCACACTCCTTTGGATCTAACGGCTAATATCTCTCCTTATCTTGCGAGGGTGGAAAGGCACTCGACCTTACCCTTCCCACAGATCTACTAGATCTGACGATCCACGAAAATTGACGCTTCTCCCTCTGAGAACTCCCACTGTCCGTTCAGGCTCTCGATGTTTCCTGGCCAAACAGTTGGCGTCAATCCTCCTGAGCTTGATTTCTGCGAGGTGACTTCGACCCTCGCCCTTCCTTTGGACTTTTCTAAGTCTCTATCCTTCCTGAGCTTGATTCTTTTTGCAAACTCAAGGATTCTAAGGAATTCTTGCACGCACTCCTTGCAGCCCTCACGATAATCCCTGATTATCTGATATCTCCCAACTCTGTGCACTCCTTACGACATAAGTTCTTCAACCACTCACTTGGTTGGAAAATTCTAAGACTTCGACCTGGCCTATGCACACCTTGCACGACTCTATGCTATACTTTCACTTCTGTTGGTATAAGAACAACTCTATCTCTCCTGATCTTTTTTGAGGTAAAACTCAGGATCTCGTCAGCGCACTCCTTGTGGACCTTCACTGCACTCCTTGTAGGAATTCTCAGGATGAGAAGCAATTGAAACTCATACTCTCCTCACAGACTTCACACATTCAACATGAAATCATACACATAAAGCATCGAAACAAATGCATAACAGAGCATATAAGCAAACTGTAAACATACCATTCAATAGATGCAAACAGTAACCATAACAACACCATGAAATTGGATTAAAGCCTTCTTCTATTAATTCAAGTGCTTCTATACATGGGTTCTATATCAAAAACTATCTGCTCAAACAACTTCTACAATATTTGTTCTTCTCTGCTCTCCTATGCTCTCTTGCTCTACAGTTTCTACTCTTACAATTGAGAATCATCATACAATACATACGAGGGATCTTTCTTGAGTTTTCCCTCCTACAACTCTAAGCTATCTTATCGAAATTAGAAAATACAACTACTTTACATTTATTACATTAAATGCCTCCAACCGGCAGATGAGAGAAAATGCTCAAGATTTGTGTTACAATCCCCAAAACATTTAAGAACAATTACATCCTTTCAGTTGTTACATTAATGTTCTTCTTTTGAAATTTAAATGTCTTCAAAATGCGCGCTGGTGTATATTCGACTGTCCTCCACTCGCGCCTGCTGGTGATGCTCCTACATCATGCTCCTCTAGATGAAAAATCATGGACTCCTATCCATGAGCTCCTGCACTGTCTGTCCATGTTTTTGGATATCTGCTTCACTTTCCCAACTGGCATCCTCGATCGGGTGTCCTTTCCACTTTATCAAATATTCAAAATATGTCTTCCTTTGGGTATTCTTACCAACTCTCTAATCAATGATCTTTTCCATCTGTGGCTTTTCAACTACATGCATTTGTTTGACTCACTATATTTCCTTTTGATTCTCTTCTCTTCTCGCTTCATCTTCTCTGTAAGGATACAAATAAGCTATGTTGAATATGGGTGATATTCCCACACCATCTGGGAATTCTATCTCATAAGCATTTGCCTCAAACTTCCGTAAAATCTTACATGACCCTATCTTTTTCATCTTTATCTTATTATACATTCCCCTTGGGAATATTTCTTTCCTTAGATGTGCTAAGAACAAATATCCCAATTCGAATTGAAGCTCTCTCCTGTGTTGATCTGCTTTGCGCTTGTATTCCTAGTTGGAACTCTGCAACCGCTCTTTAATCTTATTGTGGAGCTCCTGCATCTCTGCTGCAAAATCTTCCGCTCCACCACTCCTGAACTCATTTTGCTCTAAGTCTCTCAACTCAGATACTCCTCTTGGATGCATTCCATGAACTATCTGGAATGGACTCTGTCCTGTGCTCCTATTAGGTGAGTCATTATATGAAAATTCTTCTTGCGACAGAATCTGATCCCATTGGCTGTGATGTTAAGTTACCAAAATCCTCAATAAGTCCCCCAAACTTTGATTTACTACCTCAGTCTTTCCATCCGTCTAAGGGTGATATACTGAGCTAAAAAATAAATTCATCCCCAGCTTCTTCCATAGTGTCCTCTAGAAATGACCAACAAATTTGGTATCACTGTCCGAAACAATACTCTTGGGTAAACCATGAAGTCGAACAACTTCTTTGAAAAACATATTTGCAATATGTGTTGCATCACTGGTTTTCTGACATGGAATGGAATGTGCCATTTTTGAGAATCTGTCGACTACCATGAATATAGAATCACAACCTCTCTGTGGCCTTGGAAGTCCCAACACAAAATCCATGCTTACTGCGTCTAGCGGCCTCGCTGGTATTGGCAATGGTTGATACAACCCAGTATTTTGTCTTTTCCCCTTTGCGTGCTAGCAGATTCTACATTTGTTGACAAATTTCTTGACATCCGTCCTCATCCCTGGCCAATAATACAAATTGTTCAGTTGCGCAAATGTTTTATCATGGCTGAAGTGTCCAACCAATCCCCCACTATGCTTTTCCTTCAAAAGGTTTTCTTTCATAGAACTCTTCGGGATACACAACTGATTTCCTTTGAATAGAAATCCATCCCGAATCAAGTATTCAATCCATTGGCTTTTGTCCCTTAGAACATGATTCTCACATGCTTCATAAGCATCCTTGAAATCTGAATCATCTCTGTACATTTTCTTAAGGCTATCAAAAACTAAGGTCTTCACACGAAACTCCTGCAGAATCAAACATTTCCTGCTCAATGCATCAACAACGTTGTTAGCATTTCCAGAAATGTGCTTTATAACAAAAGTAAAGTTTTGCATAAATTCAACCCATTTTGGATGTTTCTGGTTCAATTTCTCCTATCTGGTTATAAATTGTAAGGCCTGATTGTCGCTATACAAAACAAAATCTTTTGGAACTAGGTAGTGCCTCCATTTCTTCAGTGCTTGTATGACTGCATAAAACTCTTTATCATACATGGAATATTTCATCTTGGCCTCGTTTAACTTCTCACCGAAGTATGCAACTGGTATATTGTCTTGAATTAAGACTGCTCCAATTGCGAATCCACTTGCGTCACATCTCACTTGAAATGTTTTACTAAAATCCGGCAGAACCAGAACGAGTTGTCCAATTATCTTCTCCTTTAACAACTTGAAAATTTTCTCCGCTTCCTCTGCCCAATGAAAAGATTTATGTCTTTTCTTGACTGTGTCCATCATTGGCGCACAAATTCCACTAAAATTTCTGATGATCTTCCTGTAAAAACTGGCTAGTCCATGGAAGCTTCTGACTTCAAAGATATTCCTTGGCAACGACCATTCTTTGATTGCTTTTACCTTTTTCGGGTCCATCTTCATAAGTTTCGTCTTCATGAAAGACGACTTCTTTAGATTTATCAACAATTTCTCTTGCTGCAACCTCCTCATCACTAGAGCTAAATGTCTCAAATTTTCTTCTTTAGTCTTATTGAAGATCAATATATCATCAAGATACACAATCACAAAATTCCCAATGAAATCCTTCAAGACTTCGTTCATCAATATCATAAAAGTACTTGGCGCATTCGTCAAACCAAATGGCATGAAAATCCATTCATACAACCCTTCATTCATCTTGAATGTTGTCTTCCATTCATCACCTTCCCTCATTCTAATCTGATGATATCCGCTTTTCAAATCAATTTTTGAAAAACACTTTTCCCCACTCAAGCAATCCATCAAGTCATCCATCCTAGGTAAAGGAAATCTATACCTGACGGTGATTTTGTTTATATCCCTTGAGTTTGTACACATCCTCCATCCACCATCCTTCTTCGGACTTAACACTATTGGCACAACGCATGGAGTCAAGCTTTCTCTGATCAACCCTTTGTCGATCAAATACTAGACCTGCTTCTTGAACTCTTCATTCTTCTGCAGCATCAGTCTGTACGTTGCTTTGTTTGGTAAACTTGCCCCTGGTATAAGGTTGATGTTATGTCTTATGCTTCTGATGGGTGGCAACGAACAAGGTAAATCGTCCACCACTATATCAACGAAATTCTCCAGCAGTTCCTGAATATCCTCAGGTAGATCATCTATTGAGGTACTAGTAAAGATGACTCTAGGTTTTCTCACCATAGAAAACTGCATTTCTTCATCTTTCTTGGCTTCATCCAGAAGTTCCTTCCCACTCATGAGAAGTATAGTATTGCTTGTTTCTTCTTTTACCTTCTTGTCTTCAATTGGCAACAACATATGCGTCCTACCATTCTTTTTCAAGGTATATGTGTTCTTTATTCCATTATGAATAACGTTTATGTCATATTTCCACGACCTCCCCAACAAAAGATGACAAACATCCATGGGAATAACATCACATAATATCTCATCTCTATATCCCCCTATCTTAAATTCTACTAAACATTGTTTAGTGTCTATTACCCGATGTCCTTTTTGCAACCACAAAACTTTGTATGGGCTTGGATGTGCAACTGTCTCCAACTCCAACTTTTCCACCATTTCTGTGGATACTATATTATCTATGCTTCCACTATCAACTATCACCTTGCATACCCTATCCTTGGTCTTGCAAGAAATCCTAAACAAATTGTTCCTCTGGACTGGATTCTCCATCTCTTTCTCTGGCTTCAAGAGAATTTTCCTCATCATTAAGGATCTTCCACCTTCTACATCTTTCGCCTCAACATTTCGCCTTTGTGCTTCTGAAATGTGAGCTTCTCCTACTCCATCTCTTTTTCTATCGGGACATTCCCAAGATTTGTGTCCGATCTTTCCACAAACAAAACACTTTATTTCACCTCCTCCGCCTCTTCCTCTTCCTCTTGGTCGAGGAAAAGTGTTCATATCGACATATTGTCCTCCTTGTGAGCTTCCTCCTCTTTTTGGGTGGTTATGTGGTTTCTTTTCTTCCTCCTTGGGATTTTGTACTCTGTCCTGGGCAACTACTTTGCCTCTACTTTGACTTCTACCTCTGCCCCTTTGACCTTGCTTTCGGTCCAATTTCACTTCTTCCTTGGAAGCGATATGATAAACATCTTCTACATTCCTAATTATCACCATGCTCATCTCATCCTGAATCTCATATCTCAGGCCATTCATGTATCTGGCGACTTTTTCATCATCACTCTCGCGATGAACAACTCTGATGTTAAGTTTGTAAAACTCCTCAGTGTATTCCTTCATTGTCATCCCTTTCTGTCTTAAATTTTGCATTCTTCGAAACAGATTGATTTGATAATATCTGGGTATGAATTTGGCTTTCATCTTGGCTACCATTCTATCCCAGCTTTTGATTCTTTGTTTTCTCTTGCAACACCTGTCATCCTGCAGTTCATCCCACCACAGTGTTGCATGCCCTTTTAGTCTAGTGACAACGTGCTTAACCTTCTTATCTTCTTCGATATCCTCATAGTCGAAGTATTTATCTAGAGCTCTAAACCAATCTAGCAGCTTCTTAATGTCTAAGTTACCTTCATACATCGGAATGTCCAATTTTGATCTGGAACCTATTCTTGCAACAACTTTAAATAGACGTTCCTCTACAACATCTTTGTCTACAACTTCTTCTTCAGCTCCAACTTCGTTCTCACTTCCGGCCTCACTGATATCTCCAGTATTAGGTGTTCGCCTCTGTGTTGTCTCCATAGCATCCAATCGAGCACGAAGTTCTCTCATTTCCCTTTCCACGACCAGATCGGCTAAAGTTCTCTCTGGACGTCTCCTTGGCGGCATTGTTTCAATATGTCCACGCAGAATTCAAATCACAACTATCCTCTGTCTTCTCTCTACAGAAAACAAAATTTGTTATATTCTCTTATACCACCCGACGCAAACCCCCACCTTAGTAGGGTTTGCTTGACCTCCCGGTCTTTGGATATTCCTATCCCCTGAGCTGAAATGGCTCCTTAGTTCCCTTTGTAACCTTCAATGCATATAAAACCACAGGTCCTTCTAGAAGTTACACCCACGCGAACAAGCACTAGGCGCGAACCTCTACTCCGCGTGACCACCGGTGTGACTACTGACTTAACCCAAATGGCTCTTCAAGTTCGCGAATTCAAGTTTCACGATTCCGAGACTCCTGCTGCGAGTCACCCGTGGATAACCTCAAAAAGCTAATAACATCATACTTTTCCCTTTTCTTCCCTTCGCTACCTCAGACTTCACCTCCTTATACTTAAAAGATAGATAATAATTGAAATTGTGTGTGTAAGAATGAGAGGCTTCTTGAAGTGTATTTATACTTGTCCATGTGACTTCTTTCCTTAACTTTAGGGTTTGTTATCACACAATTTGTACTTGCCCAAATCCTAAGGCAATTGGATGCAAGATTGGCGTAACAGGGGGTGACCTATCATTGTCACCTTAATAGGAAACCCCTTTCTGTTTAGGAGTATATTAACACTAGCCCAAGGGAGACATCCCCAATGACCTAAAGGGCTGATAACTAAGGCAAATATACAAGAAAAAATCCCCCTCTCACTGGTCACTCAAGTCAAAGGTTCTCTAGGTATTTAAGAGTTGGAGCAAAGTGAAAATAAAGTGTACTTGGAACAAGAAAACAAAGGGAAAATATGGCAATTTCCAAGTACCAAATGATGTTAGTGCTTCATAAGACCAAGAACCTTCGCAAAATAGGCTAACTGATATAAAATTGTAGCAATGTGTTAATTTACAACAACGATAAGCATTTTGTAACGGCAACAATAAATATGCCTTGAAATTGCTTGAAAAATATAAGAAAGCGTAGCTTTAACTAGACATAATGATAATAAGTTGTCACAAGCAAAATTGGCAATGTCTAGCTAGCATTAAATGTCACTTTTGCAGAGAATTTGTTGCAGTTAGATGGATGTAGCAATCTTTTGTAACAACAACAAATTCTAGTGCTCAAAATTGCAAGAAAACACCATGCAAACTCAGCATTTGTCTAGTAGATTGATTGGCAATTGTCATGAGCAATTTCTGAATGAGCTAAGTGCAAGTTATGTAGGTGAATGCAGAAAATTAGCATGAATTAGTATGGTTGTAGCAATAATTTGCAACAACAACAAGTTAGCTAAGGAATTAGTCTAGTTTAGGATTAGTAAAAGTTAGTAAGAGCTTCAAGGAGAAAAGTTTGAGTTTTTGTTTGATCAATCATTCACTATAGTGAGTAGACTAGTTCCTTTTACGGTTTATGGAGTCAACAATAGCAACAAAAAAACTTGGAGCAAAGTAGCAATGATAGTTCAAAGGAGAAGGGATGGATGGAGGAGGTGTTGGCAACCCAAGGCTTCAAGCATCCAAATCCTAGAAAGAAATTTGCTAGAGAGTAAGGGATCTTAGGCCCTAGCGAATCTTCCTTCCTTAGACTATTAAGATAATGTATTTAGAGCAACAATGACTAGATAATGGTTTCTAAAGTGCTAGTATTTAGGGCTCTAGAAGTTTATCTAAGTCAAAATCACCTTAGTAAAGTCTAGCAAATGAAGAGAAAAGAAGTAGCAATTTAAGTTATTTACTCCTAGAGTTTGTCAAGCAATCAATTTCATAATATTTAACATGAATAAGAAAATATACCATAATCATTCAAATGAAATGAAGAATTTCAGATTTACTTACTTCACCAAGAATAATCAAGCAATAAAACCCTATATTGCCAAGTAACTTCACCAAAAAATGATCCAAGTTGCAAATTTTAGCCTCCAAGACAAGTGCGCCTCGTTATTTTAGCCAATAAATCCTAAAAAGGGCGCAAATTTCAGACCACACTTAGTGTGTGATGAGTGATGATAAAAAATGAGAGTATTGTCTCTCTATTTATACAATATCAATGACCTTTAATTAATTTTAGATCATAAAAAAGGGCCGACCTAGCCAAATTACATAAAAAATCCAATTTTTTACATAAATGAAATAATTAACTCCTAAAATCATCTTCAAGGGTGACGTCATGCCCTTCTAGGGTGACGTTGAGCCCTAAAGGTGAAACGTTGGGCTCCAAAAGTAGGACGTTTGGCCTCCAAAGGCCCTAGATGATGTCCACACGTGCCAATCGACTCACAATTGACCTCAAAGTGAAAACCCTAGCTCTAGATGACGTCTAGGGTCACAAAGGTGACATCATGGGCTCCCAAAGGTCAACGTCCAGGTGGAAGAGAAAGATCCCCTTGGGTCTAGGTCTGCCAGGGTGTCTCAAGTGTAACGTCCTTCTTTCTTCCTGGTGCAAGTCTTTGACATCTTCTTGCCCTTGGCTGGGTTTTCAACATCCATCCATGGGCTTTCAGCCCCATGAAGGTCTGAGCTAATCGTTCCCCCATGTGTACCTATCCACCGGGAAAGGTCCTGCAGCAACAACAAGTACGCCCTCAAGGGGTTCATAAGTCACAACGATCATAACATGTAAATCACATCCAATAATCAAATTACCCAAACATGTGCATCAAAGCCCCCATTTACCCAGACAAATGCTCAAATACATTATGCAATTTAACAAGTCAAGTTTGGAGAGGGTCTTAGGGTGTCCTATTGGGATAATCCTCCTCAAGTTTGGGGTGTTTCCCAGGTGAGATCCTATCCAGGCCATGTAAGTGTTTGAGGTGGTGTGGGGTAAGTGTTTGGTCATGGGGTGCAGTGATAACAAGGAAATGTAAATATTACATGTGGGTTCCTTTGTAGGGGGCGAGCTGCACCTTGTCATGGATGCCATTGTTTCCTATCCCATTCACTACCTTTTATTCATAGCTTCATTGCTTTTGATCTTTTTCTTTCATGCTTCAACGAAAGAGCTGAGGGACACTGTCCTGGCTTAGTGACCAGAGGAAACAACGTTATCCAAAAACATTTCACAGAGATGAGAATGATGGCTCATGATGAGACCCCCTTTCTCCTGGCTATGCCACCAAGAGCCACTACCCTGGTTTGGTGAGTAGATAGATGGTAGTGTCATACCGCTACATGCCCATGGTCATAATAGGTCAGCTCATGATGAGACCTCCCATCCACCAACTAATGACTTGAGCTTTATTATCTTATAGGTTCCCTTTTCTTACTGAGAATCCTTTTAGTTCTTTCTTGAGAATCCCTGGGTGAAGCATCTCAAAGGTTTATTCTTTTGCTTTTACTTTTTCCAGCTACCTTTACCCTTGGGCCTTTAGCCCCTTCTTCCCACAAGGAAAAGTACAACCCTTCCTAGTGTGGCCAATCCCAATGCTTGGACAAAGGTAGGAAGAGATGAGAGGAATAAAGATGGAAAGTGGTAAGTATGGAGGGAACGTACAATGACCTTTCACAAACCCACCGGGTGGAAACCCATCCTAAAGGGAGATCAAGTTACTAGGGCACCATGTCACCCTTCTAGGTATGAACAAGTTAAAGAGCATAATTTCCAGGCAAATGATATGAAACGAAGGAGAATTCAATGCAACATATTCAAGTGCTTCAAGAATGAGAGTGACACATACCATGATACCCAAACTCATTACCTCATGGAGCAAGACTTACTGCTACTTCAGGACCACACTGGTGGGATAGATACTGTTGTTGTTGATGAATGGACTGTACTGAAGAGTAGAGGGGCCCTCCGGGGCTATGCTCAAGTCATCCGGCTCTCGACACTCCATGTCTAGGACCTGTGGGCCTAGAGACATGATCTCCTTAGTTATCCCTAGGGTAGGGGATAACCGTGTCGACCTGTATTTTCTTGTTATAACTATTTTACCCTTTAATTAACGACTTGTAACTTATTGTTGCAACCATTTAGGGGCTTCTTGACCATTCTTTGGGCTTTCAACTTCATGAGGGAATAACTCCTCAACCGTGAGGAACCACGTGGCGTACCACCTACTATTGGAAATAACATGATGAGGACTATCCATCAATGAGGGTTTTATATACACTTGAATTATTCTTCAACCTCATTTTCCACATTCAACTTCAGGCCTCATGACCACACCTTTGGGTTTCTTGTAGACTTCTTCAAAGCATCTTCTCGTGAGGGCCATGCTTAAAGCTACACCATAAGGGGAGCACTTTTGAGACTTCTTCAAATTTACCCATTACTTCTAGAGGCTTATAGACTGCTTCTAATGTTGACTTCAATGACAAACAATTTTCCAACAATGGATTTTCTAACAACTATGAAATCAAGAATCTGTCTAGCCTTTTCGCCACCAAATCCTTCCCTTTTCGCCCATTCCTCCAAGTTTGAACCGATTTAGTTGGATCCAAATCAACTAAATGATTTTGCTTGATCAAGTGGGAGAAGAAATTTCCTTGTGGGTCTGGACGAGGCGAAGAACCCTAGACTTCTCGCAATGAGAGGGAGAAGTTTAAATCTCCTCCCAAGATGATATTGGGAGAATTTAAAATCCTTGAATCACCCAAATCTTCCCAAAATCTTACATGGTCATCATACGGGCCATACACATTAATTAGTCTGAAAGAGGTTTTAAGAAAAGGATCCTCCAACTCAACTACTAGATAAGACGGGGTCAAGTCAGTGGAAAGGGATAAAAAAGGGGACTCCATGATGATAATAAACCCCCGGAGGGACCTGACAAATATAAAGAACAAAAATACGAATTTGTTAAGAAGCTACACATTGTATCACTCACCTTGACACTACAACACATTGTTTTTTGAAGCATGATGAAATCCGGTTTGTAATCCTGTACAATCATTTTCAAATAAAGTACTTATGGGGTGCCCCCTACCCCTCTAACATTGATGGAAAGAATGATCATCTGGAACCTTTGACCTAGGTTGTCCCCGCTCTAAGGGCCCGTACAATGGTTGACTGTTTTCGGCTCCTTATTTCTTTCATAGCCTAGATTTGTGCAAGGGATATTAACAATTTTATATCCACATTCCCCTCAGTACCTTTGTCCAAAGCCAAACCCCCCACAAAACTATCCGCGCAACCTTTTTTTGACTTTGAGAAAATCATATAATCCAACTTTACAAGGGAGTTTGAGCTAGAGGATTTTGAGTGGTCGATTATGAGCAGGGCTTGAGAAAGTGGGTCCCCCTTAGCAAAAGGAGATGAAACTTGAGGGAAATGGGGGGGAGAAATAGGCCCCCTTGTAGAGATAAGTTCCTCTGAGGAGGAAGAAAGGACTCTCGCACCCCAAATACGTTTTTTAGGAGAGCAATCTTTAGATGAGGAGACAGGGGAATGCGAACTTTTTCGCCAATAGGAACCCTAGAGATATTTTTAAAATGAGCCAAATCATCAGATATAATATTCTTACCAAATGTCACTTTTAAGGAAACCGATGGGGAGATTACACCTGGTGGGTTTTGATAGGGCCGATTTTCTCCACTGCTTCCCCTTGGACACTTTCCATCACCCTTGCCACTGAAATTTCTGTCGATAATTTCTTTCTCTTGGCTATGCCACCGGCCTTTTGTCGATAATTCCATTAATCTGAATCCACATCCCAACGCACTAACATCAGAGCCTAATGTGCAACACCCTCAACCACGTCCCACCCGTCATCCAAATCTTTAGATTGTAGTCCTCCCATTTCATAATAGTTAATAAAAGTTCATAGAGATTTGAATAAACCATAAGCCCAAGAACATAGAGTACATATGACCACCTTCGAAACATTAACCTACAGTATTATCCAGATAAGCGATTCAAGGCTTTGCAATATTATTTATTTGATTTTATACCTTTAAATTATAATGATATATTTTTTATTTTTATTTTTTATTTTTAAAGTATTAATAATTTTATTAAAAAAATTCAAGTTAAAAAATGACTAAATTTGGTTTTAGTAAATAATAATAACAATTATAATATAAAATAGTGTATATGTAATAATAAAATAAATTAACATAAATTTATTTCAATTTTGGATTTTTTGAATATAGAAAAAAAATATTTGATTTAAAAAAAAAATCTTAATATTTAATAAATTTGAAATAAAAATAAATTTTGTATTTATATAAATAATGTTAATAACAATAATGGTAAGGAAAAAGAAAGAAGTCCAAGAAATTATTTCAACTAATTATTGTTAATATTGTTGAGCATTTAACTAATTATAAATGTTTTATTTAAATTCTATAAATAAAATACTTTAATAAAGAAATTATTAAAAATGTAATTTATAAATTTGAAAATAGAATTTTATATTTTCTCATAAAATTTGTCATAGATTTTTTTAGATGAATAAATAATATGATAAAAATAAAATCTTAATTAAAATATTAAAATAATAATAAAATTTATAAAATAATAATACTATATAATCGAAATAACGAAAAAGGGTTTACAAAGAAAAACATTGAAATCAAAAGCAATGTTATTGGGAAAAGAAAGAAGGGGATGCATAAATATTATATAAACTTAAAGTTTGAAATGATAAAAGCATTATTTAACTTTGCTTAAATGGAGGCAAATGTTTATCTAATTTCAAGTTCTCAATAATAAAGTCTCTTTTTCTTCAACAAAAGGGTGGATTAGAAGGTTGATTATTTACCTTAATAATGAAGCATCCAAAGCCATGCACAATGCAACAAAAGTTTCTTTTTTTTCAACAAAAGGGTGGATTAAAAGGTTGATTACTTACCTTAATAATGAAGCATTCAAAGCCATGCACAATGCAACAATTCAATATAAGAATCCATATAGAACACTAGGACAACAATTTCAAAACACCAATCTTCGAACTCACAAAACATTAAGAAAGCTCACCCCTCAAGCAACATTGTGTGAATTCTCTAATAAAATCATGCCTATAAGATGTAGTAAAACCATAAACAAAAAGCATGCAAAGATAATAACACCACCCATATAAAAAAAACTAGAATCAACAAATACCAAACAACTCAAACAAAATACTAAGGAATAACATGTAGTAAAACCAAAAACAAAAAGCATGCAAGGATAATAACACCGCCCATATAAAAAGACTAAAATCAACAAATACCAAACAACTCAAACAAAACACTAAAAAAAAACTTACTTATAAACTCAACTCCACTAAACCCCAGTATCCAAGACAAGTTGAGAATCCAAACATGCAAAGACAATCCCAAACATTCAAAAAACAATGTAATACAACTCAAAACTCATAACATTGAAGATGGCAACCACCAAACATTCAACCCTATACTACCACAACATTAAAATCTAAACATGCAAAAACAATCCCTAACATATTCAAAGACAATGTAATACAACTCATCACTAATAACATTGAAGATGGCAACCACCAAACATTCAACAGTGTACTACCACCACAACAACATTGAGGATGGCATGCCATGGTAGCTTCATACTCAATGCAACACCACCTTAACGCATGGCCACCTCCTACACAATGGTCACCCAAGGCAAACATCACCATCTGATTAACCAACCACAATGCACATAAATCACCCATTTAAGATTTGAGTTTAATAATTGTGTTCGACCACTAAGTCCACCCTTCGCCAAATGAATTATTTGCCACTTGTTCAATGAAAGTGGTTACCCATATTGAACATATATATCCTTTAAAAAACACAACAATGATTATAAATTTTATTTAAATAATAATAAATAAATGAAAAAGGGTTTAGAGAGAATAACTTTGAAATCCAAATCACATAGGACATGCCATCTTCGTAAAAGTGATTTGAAAACGTACATATAAATATGTCCAACGATTATTAATCATAAAGTAAGAACCACATTTAAAAAAGAAAAGATACCATCAACTTAAAAGGCTTGCATGTAAAACAATCATATTATTATTATTATTTAAAAAGATTGAAAATGCTAAATATCTAATCAATCTCTAAAAATAAAGCTCGCATTAAAGCAATAACCTTATTATTATTTTCTAAAAAATAAAGTATTTTTATAATTTTATTATTTTTTTTAGAAATAAAGTATTTTTAAAATTTTATAGTATGATAATATAATGGTTTAGGTAAATTTGTAAGTATTGAGTGTAAAGTTTTTTCTGAGAATTGATAATTGGTTGGAATTATTTGAGTAAGGTTTAGATTTAAATTTGGTTTATTGTTATTATAAATTTTAAATTAATGTTAATAGTCCACCAACTATTATTTAATAAGAAACTTATAACTTAACAAAAACCAAAATATTTAAAAACATATCCAAAAAATTTTACTCAAAAGAAACATCTATCCTTCGTACCTTATCATAATAAATTTAATCTTAAATAATAATAATAAATACTAAACCCATCTCCCAACTTTTTTTATTTATTATTTTTTAAATACAAAATATTTTTTAAATTTTTTTTAAACCTTATATTATGATAGGATAGGGCATAACTTTGAATGACTAGAAAACAAAATTGATTGTTAGGTTTTTTTGGCAACCAATAATTGGTTGCCTAACAACTTGTTGTCATGGAACCCAACAATTTATGGTACCCAAATCTACTTGATTGCTCTATTCATTGTTGAAATTTAACTTTAGTCATTGTTGAAATTTAACTTTAGTCATGATTTAAAAATCATACAACTTGTTCTTCTAAGACCCAAATCTATTTGAGTTGAAATTATACAGCTTATTCCCAAATCTATTTGGTTGGTCAACTCGTTGTTCAATGATTTAATAATTATTAACACGTCCTCCCATATCACCCACAATGCTTTCCCTTTCAAATATAAAAATTATACTTTCCTTTTCAATGGGTGGGTGGGTGGGTGGGTGGGCGAGTGGGACTCTCATATTTGATTTTTGGGGAATAAATGGAATGTCACTTCCTTTTCAAATTATTAAAAATATACTTTTCTTTTCAAAGGGATGGTGGGTGGTAGGGACTCTCCTATTTGATTTATGAAATAAATGGAATGCCTTTTAAAAAATAATATTATAAATGTGAATTTGTTTGTAATTTTTTTAAAAAATAATTATAATTATTTATTTAAATATAAATTAATGAGAAAATTTTATAGTTATGTGTGATTATCGATAATAAATAAAAATATATAGTTAAATATATTATATTGTGTTTAATGTTTTGAAATAATTTTTATAATTTTATAAAAAAAAATTATATATATATTTTTATTAACTCTATTTTTATTTGGGTTGATGATGATTTCTTTGAACCAACTTTACATATATTCTCACCACTTTCATAAAGAGTTTGATCATATTTCTTGACAACACTATATATTTTACACTATACACCAATGAACCAAAATGAAATTAAAGCTTGATATTCAAAACTTAAAGCTTGATATTCAAAAGCCCAATGTACAATGAGATTTAGAACAATGATTATGCCTTCTTAAGAAATCATGTGATGCATTGTCATCTGTCATATAATATGAAGATTAAAAATGTCTTGGCTTTTTTAATTGAATAAATGATTCAACATAGGTAGGTGAGAGCTTATATGAAAATTAAAAATATCTTATCTTTTTTAATTGAATAACTGACTCAACATAGGTTGAGAGATTTTTAAAAGATGATTCTTTGGGTGGACCCCACATCCATCTCATAAACTCATTCTTTCAAGCATCCTTTGCATAAAGAAGCCCACAATTCTATCAAGTAGAGCTTTTTAAAAGATGCTTCTTGGGTAGACCCCACATCCATCTCATAAACTCATTCTTTCAAACATCCTCTGCATAAAAAAGCCCACAATTCTATCTAAGTCTCACTCTATCAAGTCTTGATCTACACTAGCATAACACCAAAGCTCACACACACCCATATGTTAAGAGAAAAGTTAGGAGAACTTTCTCCCTTTCACCATTTACATCTTTTTTAAAACACTTTTTTTCTAACATGGATTCTTTTTCATTCTATTATTTATTTTTAAGCTCTCTTACACTCAACTCTTTCAATAATGTACACATTTCTTAGTGTCATTAACCTATTTTGGTTAGAAATGAAGATTCAACTCTTTCAATAATGTACACATTTTTTTAGTGTCATTAACCTATCTTGGTTAGAAATGAAAGATTGATATAAATATAAATAAGTATATAATAGTTTCATTTAGGTTTATATGAAGATTAATATGTAAATAAATAAATATATAATATTTTAATTTATGTTTACCAAAAAACCTTTACAGCAAAATAAATTGTCATTTTTATATCATTTATTTTAAAGATGTTTTAACATGTAATTTAGTTTTATTGTTTCATTTTTTTTCTTTTTTCCAAGTGTTTTAAAACATCTTTGTATAACTATTTTTTTTACAAACTCAACATGGTATGTAAGTTACCCAATTCTTCATGCAAAATTGAATGTATATATCTTACTTGTTTGCACATAAGATAATGTAGACCCATTTGCACATCATCCTCAATTTCTCTTTATTTGCAAAATAATTATAGACGTATGCTATCAGACAAATTTTGTTAATGGTTCATCAAGCAAATATTCTTCTTCAATTCCTCATTTTCTAATATGTTTCATCATGTCACAATACCAACCTTTATCATGAGTTATCATGTTTGCTTGGTGTGAGAATTTGTTCTTGTTCATATGCCCTATTTTAATTATACATCATAAACCATCATAATGCTTATCCTTATAAAGGTAACATACTTGTTCTTTATAACATCGTAGAATAAGGGGTTCGAATTTTAACTCCTAGTTCTTCTAATAAGAATTATTTCAAAACACTTTCAACCCTTTTTCCAAGATTCTTTGGAAAGGCTCGAAACCTAAATTAGACAACCATACAAAACTATGGTTTGTATTAACATTCTAAAGAGTATCTTCCTCAATTTACAACTCCACCACTATTTTTTTTCATTTATTTTGCATAGAATAAAGGGCCTTTATGCCTACCATTGCACATTTTTCCACACAAGAGCTCCAATTATCACCTTAATCAAATTCAAGAGCCAAGTACTTGTAAGAAGGAACCACCTCCCATTAAATGTGATGGTTGTATCCCTATCCCAAGTACCTATTACCATTAACTTTGTTTTTTCCCCATAATATATATATATATATATATATATATATATACAAAAAAATGCAATTTTTTTTATAAGTAACAAAATTATATTATGCATATGCTTCTCAATGTTCATTAAGTTTCTACAAGCCACAACTTCTGTAAAAGTCTTTAAAACCCGTTCTACAAAATTTCAATAAAAAAATATGCTCAGTCATCTTAGCAAAGTCCTTAAAAATTGAGCAAAACAACCCTCTGCATAGTATCCAGAAAGTTAATTAACAAGTCTAATATATCATTACAACTCCATGAGGGATCAAAATTACATCAACATATTCTTCATAGCCATCATGAAAGAAAAAACAAAAGAAAAACTTTAAAGATTGTATACACCCTAAAACTGCAACTAAAGAACTATTAAGTAAAGGGTCATGGATCATATTCACTCAACACTTCTTCCTATTTAGTCCAAATATACCAGGAACCTAGATACATCTGCATCTGCATGCCCAATTTGGATAAAGCATCATTGATAACATTTCTGTTTCTATATGATACAAATGTGGAGCAAGAAAATAACAAAGAAAGTAACTAACAAAATCAATAGGACAAAGAAGACGGGCCGAAAAGGAACCAAGCCTAATTGGTTCATATGTACATCAATGGTACATTAATAATACATCTCAATATAATGAACCAACAACCTTATCATAACTAACTGATTGTTAAGGTCTAGTTAGGACTTATGATTATTTCTAACAAACCCCCCTTTAATCTTAAGTCCGTACAAATGTATCATCTCAACAACAAAGACAAGGGAAAAAGTTGATAAGTCTTCAACCTGTAACTTTTGGTCTGAAATATCATGAGTGTCGGTGAAGATCTTCCTGAAAAATCCACCAAATGTGGATGTTGAAAACTAAATCTGGAAAAAATCATTATGTGTCAAATGAGCCAGATATCCTCTAAGTGGTCACTGAAGTGAACCCAAACCAATGAGAGAAAATTCTGATGAGAAGTGAATTAGCTTCAAGTCTAACACATCCCATATTCTGAAAAACCCTGGTAATCCAATGTGCCAAGAGAAAAGAGAAGAATGATTATATGTCCTCTGCAAGGTCAAAAGACTATCCCAGAATTCTAGAGTTCGTACTCCTCTTTGTTTCAAGATTTTCTCGGAATTCTAGATTTTCTTTTAAATAATATAGGACCTTGAGGAAGTTCGCCGCGATATTCAAAGAAATATAAAGTTTGCAAAAAAAAAAAAAAGGGTTTTGTTTTTAAAGAGAGTTCATGAGAGATTACCAAGAACCTTACACATCATATACTTGAAAAAGATAAACAAAATTTCCTCACATCCATCATAGTTAAACTAAATATTTTTTATCACATAAAATAAAAGAAGATGGTTTGCATGCATAAGAGAAATTTAATAGAGTAAACACATGGGGAGCTCAAATAAAGATAATGATAGATCAATCTCAAATATTTTATACTCAAAACTGAGAGTTATAAAATACAGTCAAAATTGATCCCGAAATAGCTCTCTTGGGATTTCTGAAAAATATAGTTTGTTACAAAGCCTTGAAATTTAAATGTGTTTGTCCTTAGGACTGGGATTGGGTCTCCCACGGACCATAAAGAAAATATAAACAAGAAGTAATTTGTGGAAATGATATGGTGGTAAATGACAGAGTAGCAAGACCTGGAAAGAAGACAGGGGGAAGTTATCGAATTTCATTTAAACCTTTATAGTCAAAGAAGCAGAGTAATTGGATGAAAAACTGATAAAGAAAGCAAGATATGATCAGCATGAACTTACTATGATGGTCTCTCTCACCTTCACTTGATTTTTGTTGTCCTTTTATTATCTTCATTGATGATTATAGGAACCGTCTCAACTCATGCTTCTTGCCCTTCTTTGGTTAATTTGTCAATTGCCTTTTTAAACCAATCTTCAATGTCGTTTTTCATTGGTGCAACGTTTATTTCATGCCTGATTTTAATGTTGAATAATTCACCTTCCAAGTCTCTTAAGTCATGATAAATTCCATTTATTTGCTCCTCAATATCTTGATTTTTCACAGAATAATCAACTAGCCAATTTTCTATTTCTTCTTCATTATATTTGAGTATGCCATAAAAAAATTTAGTTGATAACCCCTTAAATATCTCAACTTATTCATCAAATTGTTGCTTTGTTAGAAACATTGAATTGAGAATTAACTTAGGGTATAGTATCTTGTTAGTGCTTCCTTCCAGATACATCTCCGTGAGTTTTTTGAACAATTATTCTCTTTTTAGTATGGCTTCATTGCATGCTTGGACAATGTTACTTAAATTCTTAATCTTTTCCTTCCAACAAGCATTTAGTTGTTTTATTCGACTTGGAGAAGGAAGATCCTCTTCTTTTCTTTTCAATTATATCATGTTTGAGACTTTAATTCAAAATGGAAAGACAATGGAAATATAGAAACCTTTTTCATTCTTTAAATTAGCTTGCAGATACTCACGAAAGGCATGTTCCCTTGAGCCAAAAAAACAACATTTTTTGATACCTCCCATGCTTCTGTTATTAGTGACATTCTCTTTTTAATATTTTTCTCCATGTAACTTCGGGTTGTTGTGAGTAAACTTGAAGATTATTTCAACTTAATGGAGGGTGTAGTTGGTTTAACCATTGACAAAGGACTTGCCAAGATTGGAAGAGGCATTAATGCATTTTCCAATTCTCTTATCCTTTCTTTTAACTTAACATTTTCAGATTCCAAACCATCAATAGAATCGTCAAGAGAATCGTCGGTTTCACTATGGATTTTAGAGATTTGGGATGGCCACATGTCCTTCAGGCCGACCTCTGCGCGAGATTTTCCCTTTTTGTTTTTCTGATCACCTCTTTCTACAATCAATCTTTTAGATTCCTTATAAAAAATAACACTTTGAAAAGTGAAGGATTCCTCTTCACTAAAGGTCTCATTTGAAATGAATTCCAATCAAGAATTTTGTTGAGTTATATTTTATGGATGTTCCATCGCGGGAAATATTTTCTCAATATCCACCTCTAGCTCCATGTCATCTAGAGAAAAGATTTGGATGTCATTTTCTATGAGATTATCCTCTTCCTCTTGTACTAAGTTCTTCCTTTTCTTTCTCACATGGAGCTTATGTGAATTCTCGATTTTCCCAGGGGAAGGATTATTCTCTCCTCCACCACTTGAACTACTATTGAAAATATTTTTAACTGGGTGAGTCATTGGAGCATTTCTCTGAGATGTGGTATTTTTGGGAGTAAGTATTGGAGATTGGGCACTCCTTTCATTGGGACCCTTTCCTTTTTGCTTATAAAACTCATTAGTATTGAGTATTCTTTCTAGGTCACTAGCTTTGTGTACAGGAGTACTTTGGTTGTTACCTTCTTCTTCTTCATTCAAGATAATTTGGATGAACAAATTACTGAATCCCACCGAAAGCATGTGTTCTACAAAGATTTTGTTAGGATCAAATCCCTTTATCTTTTCAGCAAACTTTAAATTCACATTGTTGAAATGGCTTGCAAACTCGTCAATTTTATTTATGTTTTCGAACATGAAATCTCCAATCTTCCATGGCAAGGGGATAAATTGTTTTTTCCTTTTTTCATGGAAAAGATCTAGCCAAAAGTTGTATTTCCTTGCCACCTCTGTAATGAATAATTTATCAGATACATGATACAGAAGAAAAGAAGGATTTTCTTTGCAACAAAATATGCTTATGACACTATGATTTTCCAGTTGTTCTATCATTCCCTTTTTCTCTAAGAATCTGTTAGCCTGGTTAGATATCCTTGAAGTATTTTCACCCAACAACAACTTTTTGAAGACTGAGACAAAATCATTGTAAACTTCATAAAAATATAGAGGGGTCTTATGTCTCCATAGTGCCTAATACCATAAGGTAACTAGATCTATTTCACATTTCACCCTCTTACTTATGGTCAAGTTTGAAAATTGACAACAATATACTATAGAAAATGCCAGATAGGAAGCCATAAAGAATTTTTTTTCCCTTTTATAATGTGATAATTGGGATGAGATTTCGATAGAAATCGATTTTCCCCGGTCAAATATGGCATGTTATTTCATTGTAAAATATTAAATTGTGTAAGAGATAATAACAATTCTTTCCTGACCTGTCAACTTGGTGAACAACCATGCAATTTCACGAAAGGGGTTTTTAAAAGATTCAACCTTGATCCTGGTTATGTCTTTTGGAATAGACGCAGGATTCTCTAAAAATCAGGCAGGAGGTCAAGACCATTGTTATGTTTCTTCAAAAAATCTTTGTAGTCTTCTCCTTTGAAGGTAAGTGTCAGTGTTGGGAGCTTCAACATCTTGCGAAAAACTTGCGGTGACAGGGAAATTGGGGAATGATCTTGGGGTTGTATAATTCTATAGCTTGGCACATACTTCTCCACGCACCATGCAACAAGTTATTTACAGTCAAAAACCTCAGGAACAAACCCTATGTGAGATATTCTGAATGCCCAAATTATGTATTTATGTGCAGGAAGAGAGGAATAATATGAATATGCTCTGGACCATTGAAATTCCTACTCTTCATGACCAAAGATATTTAAAGTATCACCACAAACTTTTTTTCTAGCTACTATTGCCATTAGGTTAACGAGAGTATTTTTTCAGCTGGATAATAACTTAAAATAAATATTTTCGGAGAGATGACAATAATATGATCCCTTGGCAGTCCTCGAGGTGTAGGATAGTCGTTGATGGAGTGTGATTTTAAGGCACTCCGTGATGTTAAAGTCACTGGTTCGAAACCTGTGGGGATAAAAAATCCAGCCATGTTAAGGGTTAGTGTGGCTCAGGCCGGGTGCGATCCTCGGGTGATTTTGACCGCTTAGATGCCCCTGAGTCGTGGTTTCTCAGCCATAGGGTAGTCCCAAAAGTCACAGAGAAATTAGCAAACAAAAAAAAAATATGATCCCTTGGCAAATGATGATTTAATGCAATTTAATGAGTAATATTCTCGAGACTTTCGCCATTAATAATGATCCTTTCGGAGCCTGCACAATCACTTGTTAGCATTAAAAAACACTTAATGCATATTGGGAAAAGCATGAGAATGGCGGGGACAGGCGAGAGAAATTTTGAATATGAAGCTTTTCATGAACCTACCAACCCGAGAACCCACCAACCCACGGTTATGGATGATAAAAAATAATTTAAGTGTAGAAAGGTGGTCAGTTGGACTTGCATGCAGGATAAATAAAATACTTTAGGGGCTCAGGAACCGCGACAAATATTATGGTCATAATGTAGATCACAGAACTTTGGGTGCAAAGTAGAGATCACAGAACTTGGAGAATGAAGGCTCAAACCCGCGAACCAGCGAAATTGGAAAAAAATGGCTAAGTATAATGTAGCAAGGCGATCAGTCGAACTTATGACATAGGAAATTGGATGGGGATGAAAGTACACCAACCCGCCTACCCACAAACCTGCCTATTTTTGAAATATGACTAAATATGGTAACTAGAAAGGGATAGAAGAAGGGAAGAAGGAAAGAGGGAAACAAGGGTAGGTATAGAAGAGGGAAAATAAATGGAAAAAATAAGTTGGGAAAATAGAACGGGGAAGGAAATTTTGGAAACAGGAAATGATCTCAACACCTTCATCACCAGGAAGAGAAGGATATGACCAAGCTCTTCCACATCAAGATTCAGGTCAAGAAGACCAATATAGATGCTCTATTAGACTCTAGTTCACAATATAATCTCATATTAGCAGATCTGGTCAACAATATTGGATTGGAGGTTCACAATCATGCTAGCCCCTATCCATTGGGTTGGGTAAACAAGGATGTAGAGATAAAGGTAACAAAATAGTGTAAGATTAAATTTTCTATAAGTGTTGATTTTATTGATGAAGTGGAATTGGATGTAGTACCCCTTGATGTATGTGGAGTAGTGTTTGGAATCCCTTACATGTATATGAGGGATGCAATATTCATGTGGAGAGCCAACCAATATCGATTGATCAAGTATGGGAAGTCCTACATCATCAAAGAACATAAAGGCAAGTCAAAGATCTCACTGGTAAGTGCCAATCAAGAAAATAAGTTGATTAGTTCTAGTAAGCAATATGTTTTGTTTTTCTTAAGAGAAAATCAATCTAATGATGAGTCAATGAGAGTGAAGGAATCCCTGGAGGGGTGTAATTAAGAGAAGAAACAACAGTTGGAGGAGTTGCCACAGAAATACAGAGGAGTGTTCTAGGAACCTACAGGGATACCACCTAAGAGGGAAGTGGAGCACAAAATACAGTTGTTGCAAGACTTCACATTGTTGAATATTGGGTTGTATAGACAATCCATTTTGGATACGAATGAAGTGAAGAAGCAATTGCAACAATTGTTGGAGTAGGGTGTAATTCGAAAAAGTAACTTACCTTGTGGGTCACCCATTATAATTATTCCCAAGAAGGATAGGAATTGGAGAACTTGTATTGATTACATGGCATTAAACAAGATTACACTAAAGAATCGGTACCCCCTGCCAATGATCGATGATCTATTGGACCAATTATAGCATGTCAAGTACTTCACTAAGATAGATTTGAAATTAGGATATCATCGGGCACGAGTCAAAGAAGAAGATACCTGTAATACTGCCTTCAATACAAGGCAAGGTTTGTATGAGTGGTTGGTTATGCCATTCAGTTTATGAAATGCACCGGCTACATTTATGAGACTAATTAATTTTGTTTTATGCCCTTATATAGATTCATTTGTTATTGTCTATTTGGATGATATCTTGGTTTATAGTGCTACCTAGGAGGAGCATATGTCACATCTTCTGCAAGTGTTAAAGACTCTAAAAAAGCACCAGCTACTGGAAAATCTCAAGAAATGTGAGTTTGCTCAGCATTGTTTGGTGTATTTGGGGTATGTGATCATTGGAGGGGAGCTCAATATACATCTCACAAATATGGAAGCCATAATGAAATGGCCAATTCCTACAAATGTCACTAAAGTTAGTATTTTTGTTGGGGCGACACAATACTTGTGGAAGTTCATAGCCTCATTTTCAACGGTAGCTGCACCACTCCATGCCATAACAGTCAGTGGTAAGAGTTTCCAATGGGGGAAGAATAAAAAAAAGGTCTTTGATGAGATGAAAATAAATATTAGTCAAGCACCAGCTCTCGCACTACAAAACTTGCAGAATCCTTTCTAAGTGGAGACACATGCAAGTGGGTATGGCATGGGAGTAGGGAGGCAAGCTTGTTTGTTATCATTCTGAATTATTTCATGGGTCAGCTCTCAACTACCCTACCTACACCCTGGATCTCTATGGTAAAGGAGACCATCATCTACACACATCACCAGCCACTATAGTATGTGCAGGCCTAGAGTAAGCTACAACAAACTAGACATTACAAGTGGATGGGGTTTTTACAACAGTTTCATTTGGTCATAAAGTATAAGAAGGATAACACAAATAAATTGGCATACATGCTTTCACGACCACCCACATCTAATATTATAACTTTGGTAACTCTAATGCATATGGAGTCATTTACCCATGATGCATACAAATAGGCATACATAGAAGATGGGGACTTGAAAGAGGTGTTTCAATAGCTACAAGGCCAAATTCATATAGAAGAGGGTGATGGAAATGATGACTATAATTTCCAGAATGGTTTTCTCTACAATATCGACAAGCTCTGAGTTCCTAAAGGTGAGCAATTACAACTTATTAGAGAGGCTCACACCTCCAAGGTTGAAGGACATTTTGGTATTGGGAAGACAGTTACCAACTTATAGAGATATGTGTATTTGTAAATTTTAACCTTGTATAATATTTTACTTCAAACAAATTTTCAATAAAAGAACAAAAAAGATACAATGGAAAATACACACATTACACAAAGAGTTTTCCCCTGGAAACCCAAATCGGGAAAACCGGCATATTTTATATCCATTCATCGTGATACATTATTTACAATACAATATACATGTAGGAGCCAACAACATCCAAAACCCTTACCCAATGACTTGGATTAGTAAAAAACCTAATTCCTTAACCAGAAATAGAAAACCATCGGAAAAAATGATGTGCCAAAAAACTCCCCAATAATGGACACAAAAATCGAGGTGACACAAAAAACGAGCAAAAATGTGACACAAAATATAACACATACCCAACAGTATTGGCCCATAATGAAATAATATGTAGAATGGTATATTAGAGGATGTATACTTTATTGTACCAACAAGACCAACAACAGAAAGGAAGGTCTATACCATCCCTTAACTGTACCTACTAGACCTTGGGAAAGCATTTCCATGGATTTTGTGGGAGGTTTACCAACAATCAGGAAGGGACGTGACTATATGCTTATGGTAGTTGACAGGTTCAACACAATTTTCATTCTCATGCCTTTTAAAAATACCATCATTGGACAAGAAGAAAAAAATAAGTTCTTTGAAGAGGTTTGGGTGCACTTTGGGATACCAAGGAGCATCATCTCAGATAGGGATACCAGATTTCTTAGTGCATTTTGGACTACGTTGTGGGAGAATATGGACACTAAGTTGAATAGGTATACAACATTCCATCCACAAACAAATGGGCAGACAAAAGTAGTCAACAAGACTTTGGTGCATCTTTTGAGGGGTTACAATAAGAAAAATCCGAAGACCTAGGATAAAAATTTGATCTATGTACAACACTCTTATAAAAGAGTAGTCCACACTTCTACAGGTAAGTCCCCTTTTGAAACTTTCTTTGGATATTTTCCACCTTCACCCTTAGATGTTTTATATGGACAAAAAGGAGGAGTGATAGAGGACCTCATAGGAGATGCACTAAAGGAATAAACAATTGTTGAGAAGATCAAGCATATCTATTTGCAAGTAAAGGAGACACTGAAGAAGTCATAGGAAAAGTACAAGGCTAGACATGACCAACACATAATAGAGAAAACATTTAAAGTGGGAGACTAAGTATGCTTACAGTTGAATAAGGAAAGACTATAGGGTCCTGGAAAGAAGATCAAGGCTCTGCGGTATGGTCCTTTTTGTTAGAAAAACAGGACCGCGGAGCAATAAAATAAAACAAATGCGGAAATAAAACACAGAAGATACACAATACAAGAGAGACACAGATTTACGTGGTTCACCCAGTGTGGGCTACGTCCACCAGAGAAATTGCCAGGTCCTTTCTTTATTATTATCCAACAAAATGAAGGGATACAACCTACAACAAAACCCATTGTAACTTTCTCTTCTTTCTCTCACAGTCTCCTCTCTCAGAATACAATACTCGCCAACATACATAGCCGCAATACATTTCCCTCATAAAAGAGGGTTTCCTTCTAGGGAAAAAAACCCTAACATAATCTCTATCGTTAGATCTGCGACCTTATAATGAATGGTCCAGATTTACAATGAAATTATAATATACTTTTACAAGGCAATTTTTTTTTCGGGGGCTTCGCCCCCAAACCCCCATCGAGGGACGCTTCCCTCGAACCTCCNTGTGGGCTACGTCCATCAGAGAAATTTCCAGGTCCTTCCTTTATTATTATCGAGCAAAATGAAGGGATACAACCTACAGCAAAACCCACTGTAACTTCCTCTTCTTTCTCTCACAGTCTCTTATCTCAGAATACAATATTCACCCTCGTACATAGCCGCAATACATTTCCCTCATAAAAGAGGGTTGCCTTCTAGGTCAAAATAACCCTAACATAATCTCTACCATTAGATCTGCAACCTTATAATGAACGGTCCAGATTTACAATGAAATTACAATATACTTTTATAAGGAAATTTTTGCTTCGGGTCTTCGCCCCTGAACCCCCATCGGGGGACGCTGCCCCCGAACCCCCGCTGGGGGCCCGCTTTCCCCCAAACCCCCCAGCCGGGGGGATGGACCCCCCAGACCCCGCAAAGGGGGTACCCCCCCTCTGCACTCCCCCACGTGGAAGAGTGTACATAATTCCGGGGTGTAAATACTTCATGGGGTATAAACACGGCTAAAAACAAGGACCTCTGCATCAGGAAGATAATCAGGCTCCACAACCAACAATCTCCCACTTGGAGACTGATCTCAACAACTCCACCGTTGTTGTATATGCTGGACTCTGAACCTTCTTGGACTTGGCAAATTTCTCATCTTCATCTTCAATCTTGAAGACCAA
>JASDQU010011196.1:158628-189014 GCA_032191745.1 Picea mariana
AGAAATGAATTTTTGAAGATGACAAAGTGAATTGAAGAAGGAAGTACATGTAGGCCCTGAAGATAATTAAAGAAAAGAATTACAAAATAAGAAAGTGTCAGGTCGGCCCTAATGTTAAAAGGAAGTGACATAAATGGTATAAATAAACATCATTATACATTCATTTGATATAAGTTGAATTTTAGAGGTAATAAGAAGAAAAGAAGGCCGAATTTCAAGGGAGGATGAAGTCTTTTGGTGATGTGTTCTAAGGTATGCTATTTTCAAGTCATCTTACCATTTTTGCTATAAATTTTTTTCTAGAACGATTCAGATGGTGACATCGCTATGGTATTGAGAAGACATATCAAGGTACCTCTGGTAAAATTTTTATCTCTTTATTCGCTATAATTATGGAGATACACTCTGTGGAAGATAGGGTTTGTGACCAGTCCTGAAGCTAGTCAATAAACAGGTGTTCCAGATAAAATAGTCATAAATTTTTCATCAAGAATCCAAATGAAGTGGGAAAAAATTCATTAGAAAGAGTATGAACTGTAGTTKCTTGTGTGTGAGTTTCAGAATTAGATGTTAATTATTGAGTGTGGGGCATTCTGTGCAAGTTCACTCTCTTGAATAGACCAGAATTGAATAAAGTCTACCATTCTTTCTATAACCTCTTTTTGGGGAGGATTCAAGGAGTGAAAATTGGAGGAGTTTCAGAGAATGCATTGAGTAATATTATCTACAGGATCAGAGTACTCCAAGAATTGAAGAATTGCAGAAATTGAAGAAGTCTCAGGAAGCATTATCAGGTTCTATGTGATGATTGGTTGATGGTGATGATTTAATGTAAAGTTTTATTATCTCTCATATATTCTTGGGTGGAAGGAAGGAGCAAGGATGGAGAGTTAAACTCTCTCTTGATATTGGAGGATTGTATCTTCCTCTTGGAGTTTTATCCCTCCCTTTACATTTGGAAGTTGTACCTACCTTTGGAAGTCATTACTTCCCTTGAACAATAATTATTGATTATTTCTCATATATTGTGCATGGTGTATTGGTGTGTATTGGTGTAACTCTTATACTATTGTTCATTGCTCATTGGATATAGTTGAATGGTTTAAGTATAAGTTGAAAAAGGTTTTAAATTATACTTGATATTGATTCACCCCCCTCTCAGTATCAACATTTATTTCATAGGCAATCAAAAGCAAGGACATTAAAAAACAAAGTTAAATAAATTTACATTGGAAGATGGAATGACCATGAGAAATTTTGAGGAGATAAAAGAGGTAGTTATATCTCACTTTGAGGAATTGTATATATAAAGTGAAGGGGTGGATCCTGATGTAATGACGACCATGCTTGAAAATATTCCTTCAATCATCTCCTTAGATTAGAATGCAGTTTTGATAAAGGAAATATTTGATTATGAAATTCAAAGAGTAATTTGGGGTTGGCTCCTAATAAGGCTCCAGGGCACAATCAATTTTTATAGAGAATGATGGAATATATTTAAAATTGATCTTAAAATAATGTTGCAATATGTACAAAAATCTTGTAGAATTGGAGGAAGCACATATTTTTCCTTTCTTTGCCTTATTCCTAAAGAGGCCAACCCCTCTTCTTTCTCTAGGTTCCACCCCATTTCTCTTTTCAATGCATCCTATAAAGTTATGGCAAATATTATTGTTAACATATTAAAACAACTTCTTCCCAAAATCATATCATCCAACCAAGGAGGATTCATGCAAAAGCAATAGATACTGGATAATATCATAATTGTTAAGGAACCAATACACTTTAGTTGAGAAAACAAAGAAAAAGATATGATCATCAAAATTGATATGGAAAATGTTTTTGATAAGGTTTGACACTCCTTTCTTTTTTATATTTTTTTCAAATTTGGTTTTTATTTTGCCTTCATTTGGTGTGTATCCACATGCATTTGCAATCCATGGATTTCCCCATTAGTAAATGGGAGACCCACAACCTTTTTTAAGGGAAGTAGGGGATTTCGTCAAGGATTCACCCTATCCCCTCTTTTATATATTATTATTGTTGCATCTTTGAGGAGGGAATTGAATTCAGAGAGATTTTCTGGAAATATTCCGAGAATTAAATTGGTAAGGGGAGTCAAAATCATGAATGATTCTCAATTTTTTGACGATACCCTTCTAATGGGTGGTGCATCTACTATTATGGTAGAGAGATTCAAAAGGGTATTGGGCCTCTTTACAAATTCTTTTGGGGGTAAATTTCAACGTAAAGCAAGTCAAACATATAGCTGGAATATTAATAGGAATATGTTACAAGCCATTTTCAGAATCCTTATGTTCCCTCATTAGGAAACATGGACCTCCTTTAAGTATCTTGGGATGCCTATTAGTTTATCTAACCCAACATCACAATATTCATAGAGTGTATTAGGTAAGATCAAATCCAAGTTTCAACGATGGTGTTCAAAATGGTTGAATTCAATTAGAAGGGTGGGTTTATAAAATCAATACTATCTTCCTTGCCCATTTTCCAATGTTCATCCTTGCTAGCCCTAGTGGGTGTAATCCAACAAGTAGCTCAAAAAGTACAAATTTTTTTATGTGAAGGAATATATGGAATCTAGAAAAGGCTCGCCCATATGGAAACTCATCAGAGTTGTAGCCCCTATGATTCAATCCAAAATTACTTGTATCTTATGAAATGGAAGAGACATCAATGTTTGGAATGAAAATATCATTGGAAAACAATCATTGTAATATAATCAAGATATCCTTCCTTTGAAAGCATGTATTATCTTCCTATTTTGCTAGTTAGGGGTACTTGTTGGGGTGGAATATCAGTTATCCACCTTCTCATCGTTTTTCTTTAGTTACTCGACTACTTAAATATCTCAAAGGTTGTGCACCTTGAACACTTCCTCTTTTGATAGTAGAGGATGAGGATCTACATGTTATAATGTTAAAAATGGTTATTTATTCCATCTTCATTCATTAACTCTACCACAACAGTCAACAATTTGGAACCATGCATGGAATTTCGATGAAGTTCCCAAAATCAAGATTTTTTGCTCAAAATTGGTCCATGGGAAGATATTGACAACTGAAATTTTGAAGAAAAGAGGAATCCAAGGCCCCTCAAGATGTGCCCTTTATCTCTCTGAAGCTAAAATGGTTCATCGCAATTTCTTTGAGTGTGAATATGCATATTGAGTCTAGAAATCTACCTATGCTAGAACAAATCACATAATGAGAATTCAAAAGTCACGGAAAAGCATTCTTTCTTAATGGAGAAAACTCTATAGGGAACATTTTAAAAACAAATCAGTCTCCAAAACACTGTTTTTAGCTCTACCAAAATTTGTTTGTTGGAAAACATGGCTAGCCTGAAAAATAGCCATTTTTAAGCTAGGGATAGACAATGCTAGCATTGTAGTTGCAAATGATAAATGAGTATTAGTATAACACATCAATTATAAGGTCATACAAATCAATGTAAGCCAATGCTTGAGTGAGGATGAAAAATAATGGTTTCGACAATTCCATATAACTCAAAATGCAAACCTAAATATGGACAAGTTCAGTTTTGGATCGAACTGACATATTTCACTGAGTGATCATGATTTTCAACAATGGAAGTCTACTTATAACTCTCACATTGTACTCTTTGATAGAGTCTCAAAAGGAAATCTATGGGTGGTAGGTGGGTGCGTGGGAGAGGCGGGGGGGTTGGCGCAATCATTGATCCCAAAGGAATAAATGAATCGACGTTTGCATGGGGTATAGTGAACTCTTCCAACGATCAAATTGAATCTTATACCTTATTTCAAGGTTTACACATATTTGACGATTATTGAATTTGATTATTGATTGTCAGGGGAGAATCAAGTTGGAAACCATCTTCTTCATTAATATTATTAGGTTTTTTCTCATTTTTTATTGCTTCTCTAATAAGGTGGGTAGAGTAGTATGGATCTCTAGATAAAAATTTTAATTGGTCAAATAAT
The DNA here is from genome assembly GCA_032191745.1 of Picea mariana. Taxonomy (NCBI): domain Eukaryota; kingdom Viridiplantae; phylum Streptophyta; class Pinopsida; order Pinales; family Pinaceae; genus Picea; species Picea mariana. The sequence continues at coordinate 162,614 of JASDQU010011196.1, forward strand.
ATCATGTGTTTAGTATTGGAAGAGTGTTTGTAAATGAAAAAAAAATTTGTTCGACCATGGTTTGTGTCATAGATATGCTCCTTCAGTCTAGTTTGAAAAGAGCAGTTAAAGGGATCAGGGTTCAAGGGTTCTCTATTGTGTAACTAACTTACCTGATTAGTTGACATTGATATGGATGTAAATCAATTTTTCCTCTATTGCACTTCAACTATCTCCTCCTAAGCTAACTTTTAATCAAATCACTCAACTGAAATTAGGTATTTAAGAAATAATTTTGAATCACTCCTCTACAATCATTTTCCTCAAAGAATCCAAGCCCTTCGTAGCAGAGATGCTTGGTTAGAGAGATGCAATGTCAAAATCCAAAAGGATGGTGTTGGGAGAAAATCAAGTCTCTGAATTTGCTCAATCAAGGTGAAGGAATCTTGAACATGAATTTTGTTAGGGTCCTAAGCCGCACATAGGTATATTAATATATTCGGATGTAATAAAGGTCAATATTAATAAGGCCTTTCAATAAAATAGAATAAGGCGGATGTAAGAAGACCTAATAGAAGCTTCCGCTTCTAGAAGGATCTTCCTCCAAATGCTTCTCTTGATAGACATATTTAGTATAAATAAGGGTCGAGGGTATGAAAACCCTAGCTTGGATATTATTGTAACAGAGTGTTGCTCGATTAGAGGTTGCCCCCTCGAAGAGGCCCGTGAACATTGCTTTCTGAATCAAAATGCTATTTATGTTGTTGTTCTTATATCATTTCTGTGTTATTGTGGAGATTATGATGGATATATTACTGTTATTCTGCCATTTCTATCATTTTATTTATGTTCTGCATATTTATTATTTCTGGTATCTTGCAAATTTTCTACTTCATGAGGATGGACCGCAAAATATGGTGCAGAAATTTGGATGCAGGATCCAACATATATACACTAGCATGGATCCATCTTACCCCTGGATCTATGAAGCACATTACTTTTGTCATAACAGTAAATTTGTGAGTTGGAATTCCCATAATTTTGGTTTTGTGGATCATGTTTGACATGAAGGACATGGGACCCCTAGGGGGTGTGTCCTGTTATAGAGCCTATAAGCAATAGAAGATACTATGTGGAGCAATAGGCACCAAATTAGGATGTGTACTTGGTCTTTTTCTTAGGAGTCTTTCATGTTGATGTAGCAAAGATCTATTTGAAATTACAGACATTTCCATTTCAATAATCTATGGAAAAATTGGTTTGAAGGACAATCTACTCCCATCTACTAGATAATTACCACGGATCCACAACAAATTGCGCAATTTTTCTAAAATAGGATTTATCATTTCGATTTCATCATTTCATTTCCAGTTAGGCCATGTAACCTCTTCCTATGGAACTTAGCAAGTTGCAAAGCAACCAAGACAAGCATTCCCACAATTTTGATTTTGTGAATCATGTTTGACACGAAGGATATGGGACATGGGACCCCTGGGGTTTGTGTCCTGTTATAGAAGCTATAAGTGATAGGATATACTATGTGGAGAAATAGGCACCAATTTATGATGTGAACCTAGTCGTTTTCTTAGAAATATTTCATGTTGATGTAACAAAGATCTATTTGAAATTACATATATTTCCATTTCAAAAATCTATGGGAAAATTGGCTTGAAGAACCTGCATAAACATACTTCTTCGATTTCTATATATTGGCAATGTAAATTAATGGCTTCTAACTATTGTAGGAGTTCTGTAAATCTAATTAATAGTATAAGGAAGGATAGCTTTAGGTTGCTAGTTTTGAATCTCCATCTAAGATGAAGGAAGAGTTTCAGTTGTAGGTCTATAGCCAACTTTTGGATCCCTAATACAACTTGAAGTATCTAAGGCTTAAGCCATAATAAATTGAGTGTTAATATGTTTACTATTTTGAGTTTAGGAAGGATATATCCACAACAAAAATAGCCTACAAGCCCTAGATTGACAACTTAGTATTGCAACATAATTGTATTTTTCTTAAACCATGGTTTCTTTGAAATAAAGACTATAACTACAAAGAAAGAGATATTTTTAAACCATTTGGTAACATACAATGAAGGGTCTAGATCAAAAAACACACAAAGTAAGGCTTGTAGATCAACAAAAACATGAAGGCCAATGTGTTACCTCCAAGATCTACACGAAAATATTTCTTCGAACTTCTTTGTGTAACCCTTTGCTTTTGTTTACCAATCCTTGGTGATTTTATTCATGTCTTCTAATTTATATTGGGCGTCAACCTATCAAAGTAAGAAATAATTCAAATGTATAAAAAATTAAAATGCTCAAGAAACAATAAAATTACGACATATGAGGTCCCATTCAAGGTACTTGAAACATATTCAAATTAAATAGTCATTAAAATGATTTGGATAACATACCTCCCCTAATCGCAGCTCATCCATCATTATGTTTGTCTAATACCTATAGTGCCAAATTATTCAACCTCTATAAATATCTATAAAATGAATACAACTCATATTGGTAGCATTATTTACTCTAAGATGCATTTTTATGAGAATGTCAGAACATACCTTGACAGTTCTTCCAAGCACCTTATAAGCCTTCTTTTTGGACTAGCCCCTCATCATCCTAGATTCAAACATGGATTTACTCAATGAGAACAAACCACAAATGCGACAGATATATAAATAAACATAACTTTTGAATAAGCTCCTCTTGGTTTCAATAATAATTTATTGGATCTGTCTAATCTTGGAGCAAACCTCCCTCGATCTTAAGGAGCAGCAACAGAGTCAACATTGACTATGTTGTTGCTCCATTGGATTGAGGGAGGCTTTCTCCAAGATTAAATGGCTCCAATAAATTATTCTTTACTGAACAGGGACAACCACGTGAAGATGGAATCTCCTATGGCCCCTCCCCCCCCTCATATCACTCTCAATTCCCCAATACCCAATCTATATTCTACTAGAAAATATGCATTAAAAATATTCAAAATTGATAAAAAAAAATGATTGTAAAGCTAAGCAAGAAAGCTAAGATAAAATAAGTACAAAGTTGTTTGATTTCCTTTTGCTTTGAACATAAGTACTACAAATTAATAGAATTGGATTTGTTTTATCTCTCTATCCATTTTTTACTAACCATCTATATTTCATATTTTACTAACATAAGTACAAAAAAGTATGCAATAACTCATTCAAAGGCAATGCAACAAAAACTATGCAAGAACTCATTCAAAGGCATATGTCATAAAAAATAGTTTTTATAAATGAGATTTATCATCCAAAAAATTCCAAGTATACTAGCTATATGTACATCGATCTGTCTTATAATAATATTATACACCATCATTTTTTTAGGCCTCTTATGTGCTTTCCACTTCTTAATTAAATCATCAACGTCCACGTCTTTGTTTTTTGGGGGCTCTTCAACCGCAGATTGTGCATAATTCCTCTCACACAAATCATGTATTCTCTCATACTCATGGCGTGCAAGACATTGTGAGGGGGCATCTCCTACAAAAACAAAAAATATTAAATTTATATGGCTAATTTTTAAATATCATTGAAGTAGTTCAATAATATTAAAAAAAACCTACGGATTGTAATTATTTACCTGTTGCACTAATCGACACCATTGAAATGGTTTCCATGTACTCCTCTTCAGGTGTAGGAGCCTAAAGTACGACATTCTATGCCATTGAAACCACAAAATTTATAAGGGCACAATCGTAAATGTACAAGTAAAAAAAATTAGAAGTACAAAATTTATAACTACGAAATTGTTAAGTATATGATTAATATACAACCATATTACCGTCATGAGCCTCAATCGTAGGAACATTGTGGGGTTGCACCCCACTGGAATGGGGTTTCTAGGGAGCACCATGTTGTGGAATCACTGCACTATCAATGCATGGCTATCTAGTACTAATGGGATCATCGATAGTGTTGCTCCCTTGATTAAAAGAAAGTAACACATTAAACTTTTGGACGATATCAAACATGAATGTATTTTATAAGTAATGAAAGGTTAATATGGATTGATTTTTATTTACCTTATCCTGCAAACTAGATCTTGGGGTCTTCCCCATGCTTTTTCGATGTTCGACAACAAATTGATAATCGTACATGTAACCAATCTGAAGGTCTTCCTTTTTGGCTTTAGTTTTGAAGTCGTCGCCCTGCATTGCATAAAAGAATGTGTTTTTAATGCTATTGGCTGCAATTACATGAAAGTTGGAAGACGATACAAAAAATATTGTTAAGATGTTTGGGTACCTACAATTTGTGACTGTAACTTCATGTAGACGCCCTGGCCTAGCTTGTGCTGGCCATGTTTGGAAATCATTGACTTGGTTGCCTTCGAAGTGTCAAACAACCTATCATCAAAAGTTTCAAGTATGGTATATACCACACATTTATTTATATCTAAATAAAATTAAAGGTATTGAATTCAAAATGTAATTTACCTTAGGGTACCAGTTGATGTTTTCCCTTCTTTTCTCAAACCTTTTTCCTTTGCATTTTCAATGAGTGCCTCCTTCCACTCCCTTTCTGGAACCGCAGAAGAACGCTCATACCTAGGTTTCTTTTGCATGTGAACCCTATACACATCTCATGTAGATTTTAAACATTTTCCAACTAAGGAGGTGGTTGATTTTTTATTGAAGGTGTCTACTCCAAACAGGCCTTCAAGATAATCCATAAGTTCTTTTTTGAGGTTGGAATTCTGAGAATTCCACCTCACGCGTATGGCTGGCCCAAAAATAAGCAATGTCTTGGTCTCCAAGTGCCTATAAAAATGGTTGTTTCCTACATGTAACAATATATGATCATTAATTTAAAAATAATAATCTAGATTATTTATGTTTGAGATAGACAACACGAAACAATTAAAATATTAAAAACTACCTAGGAGTCTTAGTTTTTTTAATGGAAGTCCTTCCTCGTTGACCATAAATGTGAACGGAAGGGTCCCCGTGTGTAGAAATTTTCAATACAATTAATGTATTTCCTACGATTCTCCTGATCTAACAATTATATGCCACTGTTAAATACAGAATCGCTTCTACTAATATTCTTGCGGAAAATTAAACCACGATCACAAAGTGAAATATCAAGAACACATAACACAGAAGTTTTATCGGGAAAGCGTAAAGCTAAAAACCCCACTATCATATATTATGTATATCATGGATCATGAAACAATCTCATACAAAACTCTAATACAAGAGCTCTCAGTACAATACAATCATATCACACTGTCATACAAAAATTCAGCAAATACATGTGCCAATTTCTGTGTCCAGACAGCCTACCTCTGCACAATCCCAGCAATTAGAATTCTCACAATTGATGAATTTGAATTGCCTAGTTTTCACATGCTCATAAGCATATCCATTGCATGTGTGATTGCATGAGTGCACTTCACTCAAATCACAATTGATAGCAAAACTGTCGCTTTCACCTGTTATCTCAACGAGGTCTCCACTGGATCTGACATGCATGTAGTTAACCATGGTGAATTTTCAGTTGCATGTGAGTTCACTGATTGTGAATTAATGAATAATTAATTCACTGAACTCTCACTAGTGCAAGTTTAGTTACAACTAGTACAACTAAGCTTAACTCACTTAACTACACTTATAATTATGTTACAACTCCAAATCACTCAGTTATAAATGAAATAATAGATTAATATTTATTGTCCAATTTATTTAAGGGAAAAGTAAATTAGACACATGTTTCTTGTTGATTTTTCAACACTCCCTCTCAACAAGAAAGGGATTATCCTTCACCCCAATCCTGTCTCTGTGATATTCGAATTTGCTCCTGGTGAGCGCCTTCGTCAGAATGTCTGCATCTTGATCTTCCGTAGGAATATATTGAAGCAACATGATCTTCCGCTGCACACAATCTCTATGATGATACCGGATATCTATATGCTTAGATCTATCATGAAACACATGATTAATCGAGATTTTAATGCAACTCCGATTATCACAATGAATCATTGTTGGATCTAAATGAGAACCAAACAAACCAACCAATATCTTTCTCATCCAGATAGCCTCACATGCAGCTTGACTCGCTGCCATGTATTCTGCTTCCGTTGAACTGAGTGCCACGGATCTTTGTTTCCTGCTGTACCAACAACTGTAGATTTGATACTAAAGATCCCTCCTGATGTGATCTTTCTGTCCGTTGGGCTGCCTGCCCAATCTGCATCCGTGAAGCCATGCAACTTCACCTCATCCATCTATATGTACCATAATCCATACTCAGATGTGCCCTTCAAATATCTTAGGACATGCTTACCCGCCTTCCAAAAGAGTTTGGTAGGATTAACCATCGCTTGACTTAGCTGGTTAACCGCATAGAAAATGTCTAGTCTTGTGTTCACTAAATACATTAGCGAACCTACTAATTGTCGATAAACAGTAGCATCCACTACCTCTCCAGAAGTAGCATCCTCTTTCCTCTAGTTTCCTGGCAGAGAAGTATCCATGGGTTTGCAGCCCTCCATGTGAAACTTACCCAGTATCTCCCTGGCATACTTGCCTTGAGACACAAAAAGTTCACCATCTCGCTGCCATATTTCCAATCCAAGTAAATAATGAAGAAGGCCCAAATCCTTCATCTCGAACTCCTTTGCAAGGTCATCCTTGCATGAGTGTATCAACTACTCATCACCAGTCAGTATTAAATCATCAACATAAAGAACAATGATTAAGAGCTTACCCTCCACCGAAATTTGGTATAGGTTTGCATCCGCTTCACTTTTGGTGAAGCCTAATCCAGTGAAATAGTTGTCTATTCAAGTGTACCAAGCACGGGGTGCTTGCTTCAGCCCATACAGTGCTCTCTTGAGTTTGCACACATGAGACTTTCTATCAAAGGTCTCAAAACCTTTTGGTTGTTCAATGTACACTTCTTCCTCAATGATCCTGTTGAGGAACGTAGTTTTTACATCCATCTAATGAATGCGCCAGCCCATCTACGTTGAGAGTGCAAGGATGGATCTTATGGAAGATTACCTTGCAACAGGTGCAAAGGTCTCATCATAATCTATCCCCTCAATCTGTGAGAATCCGCGAGCCACAAACCTGGCCTTGTATTTCTCCACACTCCCATCAGTAGCTTGCTTTACCTTGTAGATCCATCTCGAACCTACCATTGATTTATCAACCGGTCTTGGGACAATTTCCCATGCACTGTTTTTGACAATGGAGTCATACTCCTCTACCATATCATCAACCCAAGTGGGATCCTGCACTGCTTTCTGAAAGGAAGATGGTTCAGTCACAATACATTTTCTCATGAGAGCCATGTATCCAACAAATCGATCAGGAGACTGTCTATGTCTGTGCTGTGAAGTAGGGGATCCTACATTCTGTGCAGCATCTAGTCTCAATCTGTCAGCTTCCGTGGTGTGCTTTCTGCCATTTCTTATGGATGGCTCTGCTTGAGTGGTTTCCTCCACTCCATGAACCTCCTCATGTGGTTGATCCACATCTTGAGACTCATCTTTGGGAACCAGTAGTTCCTCTTCTGCATGCAAGTCTAGCTCCCTCTCAAGCGACAACCGCATGGCTTTCCCCTCATCGAATTTTATATCTCATCGCATAACAGTCACCTTACTATTCAGAAAATACACACGATAAGTATGGGGTGTTTCTATGTACCCCACAAATATCCCAACTTCAACAGTCGGTTCCAGCTTCTTCCTGGAATCCTTGGTCACATGCACATAAATAGATGAGCCAAAAAATTTAAAATGAGAAGCATTAGGTTTCTTACCAGTGAAAGCTTCTTCAAGTGTACTCATGCCAAGTATTCTATGAGGACAACAGTTTTGCACATAAACCGCAGTATTGCATGCTTCTTCCCACAAATGCATTGGTAGGCCCTGACCATGCAACATCGCTCGTGCAGCACCCACGATCGTTTTGTTCTTCCTCTCCACGACCCCATTTTGTTGTGGGTTATGAGGCGCTATGAGTTCTCTTCGAATTCCTTCTCTACTACAGAAGTCTTTGAATTCGTTAGAGATGTATTCTCCACCATTATCGCTCGTTAGAGCTTTCACTTGCTTCCCCGACTCTTTCTCCACCAATGCTTTAAACTCATAGAACTTTGAGAATATTTGATCCTTCTTCTGCATGAAGAAGATCCAGCATTTACGATAAAAGTCATCAACAAAAATAACATAATACCTACGTTTTGTTGTTGAAGCAACCAAGAATGGTCCACACACGTCTGTGTGAATTCTCTCCAGAATCACCAAAGCACGGTTCTCTTTTTCATGAAAAATGGACTTTATATACTTCCCCAAGGTGCACCCCTTGCACTGATCTAACTGAGCAAGTGTTCCCATTGGAAGTCCAGTAGATATTTGTTGCATGATCTTTAAGGCTCCATGATGAAGATGGCCCAATCGCCTGTGCCATAATTCGCCCTCATCCTAACTCACCACTTTTTCTGCCTTGCCCACCATGGCACCGCAGCCATCTACCTCCAGCATGTAGAGATTCTTAACTCAAATCCCTATCTTCTTGACTTGACCTGTTTCTTTATGTCGCAGAAACGATTTTCCACTGCTGAAAACAACATCATAGCCTCTGTCCTCCAACATTGCGACTGAGACCAGGTTTTTCTTCAGACCTGGAACATGCATAACATTTTTCAATTGAAATGGTTTACCTAAATCCCTCTGAAAGGTAATGGTACCAATACCAGTCGCATTGTATCGTCCATCGTCGCCCATCTCTATATGCATTCTAAGATCTTTCTCCTCCAAGTCACTGAAAGACTCTTTATCTCACGTTCATGTGGTAGGAAGCGCCACTATCCAAATACCACACTGATCCCGATGCACTTGAAGCCATGCATGCGATCAAAGAGAAGTCAAGCTCAAATTACAAGACAAGAGCCTCACCAGTTGCAGCTCCAACAACCGTCTTGTTCTTCCTCTTCTACGGATAGTTAGTAGCGAGATGCCCATGTTCGTGACAGTGAAAACACTTCACTTTGGACAAATCCAGCTTCTTAACTTTAGACTCGTATTTTGAATGGAATTTCTTCCCTTTCCCTTTCCTTGCCTTGGCAGTCAAAGCACAATCCTCTTCATCATCACGCTTTGATGAATATCCATCTCTGGTGTTCCGCCTGAACTCCTCTTGCACTAGATCCGACCATAGTCGTTCCCAATCTGGCAATTTTTCCCTTCCATTGACAGAGTCTTGATAATTGTGCCAACTCTTGGGAAGTCCTAGGAGAGCCAAGCTCACCAAATCATCATCAACGACTATTATTCCCACACTTTCAAGCTCATCCCAACATTGGACAAAATTTGTGAGATATTTTGGAATGGATTCGCCCTTCTCCATCTTGATCTTCCTGAGTTTATCTTTGAGCGCCAATTTCCTATGGTCCCTGTTGTTTTGGAACAGATCTTTCAAAACCTTCCACGTTGCATGTGGTGTGGTTTTCCCATGGAGACTTGAGACAATGTGGTCTCGTACTGCCTCCAACAGAATCCTCCTTGCCTTTGCCACTTTCTTTTTCCATGCATCAAGATTTGCAGTGTCTGTCGCATCCAGCGTAGGAACATCTTTGTCAATGTAATCCTTCAAGCCATTGTCTTCGAGTACTTTCTCCATCCTGTCCTTCCAAGCAATGTAGTTCGAGCTTCCCTCGAGTGCATACTCCAACCTCAAGACAATGAAAGACATTTCGATCTTGAATCAATTATCACACCAAGAAAATCCTGCAAATTCGAATGTTATCCAACCACAAAAAACTCAACTGTTGCAATTCCTCTTGCCCTGGGAGGTTCGCACCCCACCTGAGAGCAGCCTGAGGGAAGTTCGCACCCTACCAGTGTCTAGACTGCGAACTCTTGGATGAAGTTCACACCCTACCAGTGTACAGCTTGCAAAAATCACAAGGAAGTTTGCACTGTAATGCACTGTGGGGTGAGGGAAGTTCACACCTCTCCTTCAAGCAACCTGCGAGAATCTTGATGAAGTTCGCACCTCTCCTTTGAGTAGGGTGCGAGAATTTCTTCTCCTAGAAATGTGTGTAGTTTCTAGTACTAAGGTTCGCACCCTGCCAGAGACGGGACCTGCAAAAATACTATTATTGTCGCACCTCACTTCCGTGGCTCCATGGCTCTGATACCATGTAGAAATTTTCAATACAATTAATGTATTTCCTGCGGTTCTCCTGATCTAACAATTATATGCCACTGTTAAATACAGAATCACTTATACTAATATTCTTGCGGAAAATTAAACCACGATCACAAAGTGAAATATCAAGAACACATAACACAGAAGTTTTACTGGGAAAGCATAAAGCTAAAAACCCTACTATCATATATTATGTATATCATGGATCATGAAACAATCTCATACAAAACTCTAATCCAAGAGCTCTCAGTACAATACAATCGTCTCACACTGTCATACAAAAATTCAACAAATACATGTGCCAATTTCTGTGTCCAGACAGCCTGCCTCCTCTGCACAATCCCAGCAATTAGAATTCTCACAATTGATGAATTCAAATTGCCTAGTTTGCACATGCTCATAAGCAAATCCACTGCATGTGTGATTGCATGAGTGCACTTCACTCAAATCACAACTGATAGTCAAACTGTCCCTTTCACCTGTTATCTCAACTGGGTCTCCACTGGATCTGACATGCATGTAGTTAACCGTGGTGAATCTTCAGTTGCATGTGAGTTCACTGATTGTGAATTAATGAATAATTAATTCATTGAACTCTCACTAGTGCAAGTTTAGTTACAACTAGTACAACTAAGTTTAACTCACTTAACTACACTTATAATTGTGTTACAACTCCAAATCACTCAGTTATAAATGAGATAATAGATTAATATTTATTGTCCAATTTATTTAAGGGAAAAGTAAATTAGACACATGTTTTTTGTTGACTTTTCAACACCATGTTGGTAACACGTCTCACTCTAGGAAATGATACCTTATAATCCACATCATCATGCTTATCTTTATTACCACCTCCAGAGCCTGGATGTGTGGTTGCCTGGGGGTGTGTGTCTTGGATCCCATCTAAAGGTATGGAAGGTGGAAAACTAAATATCCTGGCATGTATATGAGGGCCCGTGTCAGGAATCTATGGCATCTGTGCAGTGCAACTACTACCAACAAACTTTTTCGTTTAGATAATGTAAAAGTTAAAAAACAAACTTTCATAATTGAACTTATGACATAAAAAATCACTTTAAATTATGGTTATTACCTTATATGTCCTAAGTTGTGTCATAACGAGTGTCATCATTTGTTTGACCTCAGGAGTTTGATCTGCAAGGTATAACAAGCGAGCAAGTGCATTGTTCGCTTTAATGATCTTTTTTTGTATTATTACCATCGGGTCGGTGTTAAATGCAACTCCTCCTCGTCGAGTGAATCATGAGCATAATGGCCCATGGACTACATATTTCAACAAAATAAATGTTATTTCAATTATATAAACAAATAAAATAATTGATCACCACACAAATAAGATTATATAAACAAATAATAAAATTCATGTATAATGTAAGTCGAAATTGTTAATCGTTTACATGTTCTGCGGTTGGCCATTTTCCAAAATTATCCTGTCATATTATCATATAATTAGAACCCCGAAATATTTAAAAAAATGTTAAAGATAAAAAAAAAAAAATGATTGCCACACAAATACAATTATGCAAACAAATAATAAAATTCACATTAAATGTAAATCAAAATTGTTAATTTTTTACATGTTAAAGGTAAAAAAAAAAAATATAATGCAATAAGTAGAGGTTGCTTAAAGTGGTGTTGCTTAAGTACCCACACACTATTAGTCGATGTGTCTATTCAATTCAAATGGTAATCCACTAATAACTCTTCACTGGGAGCTATCTTTTTTATTGGGCACATGACTACCCAATTCCCTTTGCGTCCCTCATATATGAAATTTGGTTGCTTGTTTGTTGTCTTGGGTCGTTTGTTGTTTATAAACCCTGTGATATTTCTGGAAGCTTTAGGCCCTCCATCAATATAGATAGTTTATCCCTTATTTTTATCACTATTTATTAACTGTATATAATTTGCGGCGAGTGCATATCTCTGCATACTTCACATGTACTGGACCAACCACATCCAATCACTATAATCGCAACATGGTACGACATAGCCCATCAATTCAGTTATTGTATTGTATTTTACAGTTATTCCATCCATGGAAAATAGCCCCAGGCCATGCAGGGAGGATAGTGCAATGCAATACGTCATATTGTTGACAATGAAGTTAGTGTCCAAAGGAGGAAGTTCCTTAGGTACCCATTTTTTCACCAGATGTTTATACCTGAGTGGCACCTCTATGTCTCTTATGCTCTCATCATCATAAGAGCACGATCCTCCTTCGACAAGAAAAAATTCCATGTGTCTATGGAATTTTCTTCTGACCTTTTCACCTTTGGTCATTGTTCATGTATCAAATCTATTAGATGCAGTCACATTTCCCTCTGTTTTTCCTGAGCTTCCCTCACTTGAGGAAGAAATATCTAACAAGTACCTATTTGGTTGTACCTTTAGTCGATCGAATCAAATATATAGTTATCCAGAATTGTAAGAATATAGTGAGATATCTAAAATTATTTTTTATATTTTGACACATTCATTAGTTTCCACTCATATACATGCTCTCAACTAATTCAAGGTAACCAAACTTCCTATGAATATGGATTTTCAAGAATCAAGGGTTCAAGGTGCATAGGTTGAAGTGACCATCATTATGAAAGATATTTTAGATACATTTTTTAATATGAAAGTCACGATAAATTTACTAATTTTCCCACATCATTATCCCAAATAAGTAGACATTTTATTTAGTTAATTTTTATTAAGGGTTGTCCAAAGGATTGAACCAAAGAAGCTCACTGCCAATGAAATCCAAGACATTGACAAATTATTCTTTAATGATCATTTAATCTTTCCCACTAAGCAAGTGAAAATGTTTAAGAATGTACTTTCTATGTTTCACATAAAAATGTCAATATAGACCTTAGGCTACCCATGTTATTGTTTGGAAGAGTTGTGTCTTCAAGGAAACCGAAGCACCCAATATGGTAGTTGCCTCAATAGTTTTGACAAAATGCAACATGCAATGGAATTATTTTCAGGAGGTAGAAAACTAACAATAGTTTCCAAAAGAAAACGATATTTTTTTGTAATGTGTACATCATTAGTGGAATGAATGTGAGTATTTAACTTCATAGACTCTCTTAAATTTTTCACTTTAGACATTCCTAGTAACCAATGAAAGGAATATGCACTTAATGCTTCTCCTAGGATTTCATGGGATATTTTGTATGTGGATTTAATAGCTATCATTACTCTCCAACAAAAATCATTTTCTAGTTCAAAAATGTCTTCAACTCACCAATGTCTATGAACAAGTGAAGATGTTGGCTATGAATTTCATTCAATGTGTGGTTTGATATACTTCTGAATGTTTTTATTTTATCTTGCGTTTTGTAAATTCTTGTATAAGTAAATAACCAATCTACATTTGTTAGATTCGTCAATGCATTCCAAGTTATTGCATCAATGCATTGATGGGCAGCTCGCAAGTCCAGTCTTTCAAAGATTGATCCTCGAGGTGGGTCCCTCGTTACCTTCTTCCCATCTTGTAAAGAGAATGTGTCCCGAAGGCAAAGTTAGTGCTTTTTTTGAAAGAATATCAGCCTCCATGTTTTCCCCTCTGTAGATGTGGGAGAAAGTAATATGATTGAGCAGCTGGGTCGCTTCTCGAGTTCTCTCTTTCCAGCTCATCAGGACTGCAACATGGAAATCAGCACGTTCGTTCAGCCAATCAATGGTAATTTTGGAGTCACCAAGCAGTATAAGCTCACTTATATGTAATCGACTTGCCAGAATACAGGACGCCCATGCTCCCATGAGTTTAGCTTTCATATTGGATCCTTGCCTGCAGTTTAGAGTCCACCGGTAACTCATCTGAGGGTTTATGGTTATCTTTCCACCAGCCCCGCAGTATAAACCATCATGTTGTTCCGCTCCATCAAACCAGGCCACCACTCTATCAAGTGGAACTGTAAAGATGGGTCTGCAAGGTGTTGAAATTGGTGGCTGATTTTTATCTACTGTTATCTCGGCGAAAATGGAGTAGGCCACTCTGTGAACAGAAGGTAGTTTATCCTCAAATAATGTTGCATTCCTGTTCTTCCATATTAGCCAGCAAAGAAGAATCGATATCTTTACCTGGTTGGTTGCGACCCTCGACCAGTTCTGGAAGCAAAAATATGTACTGGTACCTGTCCAAGTAGATGAGGGCGTAAGTGCAGGGGAAATGAGGTTCCAAATGGATCTGGTGAATGAGCAATCTATGAATAGATGTGCGCTCGTCTCTTCATTTCAATTGCATAGACAACATCGACCGGGTCCCTCCCAACCCCGAGCTTGGAGATTCGGCCACAGCAGAAGTTTGTTTTCAATTAAAAGCCAGGCGAAAAGTTTCAATTTGATCGAACATTTGCTTCTCCAGATCGCATCATGCCCTCGCTCAGAATTTATAGTCCAGCACTTGGCAGCCAGAGCATCGTAGGCATTTTTTGCGGTAAGAGCTCCGGACCTGTCCCCACCTATCCACAAGAGCGATTCGGGTCTGTCCAGTAAGCGAACGCCCGATTCCATAAGCCTGCGAGTATAGCCATTCCATTCAACTGCCAGTGCTGCGTCCAAATCTAGCTCATCACTCCTGAACCAACAGTCGCTTAAATGACCCCTGCTTTGAACCGATCTGAATTGAAAAAGGAAGAAAAGGTTTTTTCTATGTAGATGTTCCAACAGATTTGTAGAAAGCAAGGCATGCTTGCCCAATCCCAGCAAGACGTCCCTGCCCACTTCAATTTGATAACCGTTTCCAGGCTTCCACGAGAGCCATTGGAGAATGATGGGAAGGCTTTTTAACAGATTTTTCCAAGTATGAGAACCTTTAGTGTGTCCCTCAGTGGCCGATCTGAGCCAGAGATGTACCGGAATCTGTGGAAAATATTTCGCCTTTGTAACCTTACTCCAGAGACCAGGCTTCATGAGAATGCGCCAGAGGGTGTTTTCCGAGAGCGCCCTCTAGAAGAAGGGCAGATTCTTGAGTCCCTAACCGCCCATTTTCTTAGGTTTTGAAATAACCTCCCAGTTGCATAAATGGTAACCTGTCAATTTGCTGCCAGTCCACAGAAAGGAGAAAATCAGTTGATGAATCGAGCTAAGAACAGTGGCCGGTATTTTTTCTAGTGCCATCAAATAGACCGGAAGACTCTCCAATACAGCTTTGATGAGAATATATCTCCCTCCCAAGGAGAGATGCTTGTTACACCAGTGATAGATTCTGCTCTCAACTTTATCGAGTAGCCAAAGCCAATCATTTTTGGAGTATCTGGTGGATTTGATATAAAACCCAAGATAGGAAAACCCCTTCTTTAGGTCTGCTGCTTCAATACCGAACAAATTTTGCAAGTTTGTTAAGATAGGCTCCTGTGTGTTTAAAGAAAGGAAGAGAGATTTTTGTAGATTCAACACCAGTCCCGAAGCTGCGCAGAAGGTATTTATGATTGAGTGTAAAAGAGACCATTCTGCAAGACTGGCCTTTGTCAAAATAAGCACATCATCTACAAAGAGAATATGTAGGATCTGTGTCAGACCTGAGAAATTTACTCCTGTTAGATGGCCCTCCGCTTGATTAAACTTTAGTAGGATACTGAGCGCTTCAAGGGTTAAGATAAAAATGAGAGGTGATAGCGGGCATCCTTGACGAAGCCCTCTCTCACATCGAAAAGTTTTAGTGGGTTCCCTGTTGATCAGAACAGCCATAGTAGCCGTGGAGATACAGCCTAAAATCCATTTGGTAGTAGCCATCCCAAAGCCACTCTGCAAAAGAATAAGGTGCAAAAAGTTCCAATTGACACAGTCAAAAGCCTGCTTGAGGTCCAGCTTGAGAAGGATGGCTTGTTGCTTCTTAGAATTTAAAGTGTGAATGCATTCCTGTGCGACACCAACAACATCTAAAATCTGTCTACCTTTCAAGAAACGAAGCTGCTCCTCTGAAAGCGCTTTGGAGAGTATAGGGTGAATTCTATTGGCAATAGTCTTGGATATTAGTTTATAACATAAGTTGCAAAGAGAAATGGGACGAAAGTCTTTGAACTGTTTAGGATGATTGGATTTTGGAATCAAGACTAAATAAGTGCTATTTAGCAAAGGATTTATCACTCCTCTCGACCGAGCATCCTCCACGACGTCCAGCAGATCCTGCCCCATAATGTCGAAGAAATGAAGGTATAATTCAACCGACCAACCGTCGGGACCAGGACTCTTTTCTTTTTTGAATCCCTTGAGAACTGCCAATATTTCCTCCTTTGTACAGGGGGATTCCAGAGCAAGTGCCTCCTCAACTGTCACCATATTAGGGAATCTTCTCGCTAACTCCACCTGTGCATTGAGGCTTGAATCAATAGGTACCTGAAAAAAAGAATTAAAATGATTAACTGCAGCCACTTTGATTTCATCCTGGGCATGATATGTAGTGCCATCCTCCTCTTCAATATCCCACAGTTGTTTTTTAGATCTACATGCACTGGAAAATCGATGAAAGAAACGGGTGTTTTTGTCACCCCCATTAAGCCATAGCATCCTGCTCTTTAGTCTCCACCTCTCTTCATCTTCACGCAGGAAGGTTGATCGGTCTCTCTCCAGATCTTTGATTCTATAGTTGATATCTGGATTGTCAGGATTCTGGAAATGTAAATGGAGCAGAGCTTCTAGCTCCAAGTCGATCTTGTTTATGGCGGCCTGTTCCGCAAGTTTTTATCCTTTAGCCATCTAGAAGTTTGCTGCTGTAAAAATTTTAATTTTTTTATCAAGTTGCTTTGTGGGTCACCAGGCACCGAATCATTGAAAACCTCCCACGTCGATCTGACCAAACTATTAAAAGATACCTCCTTTAACCACAACGGGTTAAATATGAAGGGTTGACCCCTCCCAAAGCAGCCCAATCCAATCTGAAGGCAAATGGCCGCGTGGTCAGATATAAAGGGTAGGTTTACCCAGGCGCGAGAGCTTCGAGACGGTGAAATCACTTCATCAAAGACAAGAAAACGATCTAAACGCTTGGCAATGCTGTCCGATCCTTGTCTACCGTTTCTCCAAGTGGGTAACAGCTCTACCGGTTTCAAATCAACCAGATTGTTCTTGTAAAAAACATGATTGAAGAAGCTCATGTGTGGATCAATGTTCGCTTTTTCACCCCATATCTCCAACGGACTGGTGGTTAAGTTTAGGTCACCTGCTATGATAAGGTTTTTTGCCGCTAAAAGCCCGATATCATCCAGGCGCTCCCAAAAGGCCTTGCGATCAGTACAAGGGCCGTATACATTTAGAAAGTTTAGAGAAGATCTTAATTCAAAGCAGTGACCAGTAAGAAGAATCCCCCCAGGACAGAGCATCGGTCTAAGATCAAAGTTTGTAGGATCCCACGCGGCCAGTAGTCCTCCCGAGGTGCCCACCGATCTCGCCGCGCAAATCAACCAGTTTGGCCTGAGTTGATGCATGAAATGCCTTGCAGCTGAGGCATTTACGAGTGTTTCTTGCAGAAAGATAATTGTCGATTGTGTTTTCTCCAGTAGTCTTTGCAAGGAGGCATATTTTGAGGCTCCTCCAACCCCTCTTATATTGAGGGAAAGTAAAATCATGAATTACCCCTAGCAAGGGCTTTAAAACCTCTAAGCGCCCCTTGATTTGTGACCGTAGCAGAGTTCTCTGATGCTTTCAGACCAAAAATTGTTTTCTTGCATGCACTTCGGGTTTTCAACAGAGAAAGTTCAAGCCCAATGCCTCTAGACCAATGGGGATCAGATTCTGATGTTGTAGGAATGTTTGAGGAGGATGGGTGATTCGAAGGTGGTAAGTTTGGTTGTATTATAGAATTTCCAAGATATGTATGAATAGGTATGGAGTCAAAGGGAAGAGAGTGGGTTGAGGTATTTGTCGGAAACAAGGATTCAAGTTGTATAGCTGATTGGCTCGGTTCAGTGTAACTAGGTAAAGTGAACTGTTCAGGTGTATCAGTTATAGCTACTGTAGGTGGGGGAACCGGATCCAAGGTGGAAGGTGCTGAGTGTAAAGGTTGAGAAGAAAGAGCTGAACGAGGGAGAAAGGCACTGCCAGATGGTGCAGGTTTAGCTGTGTGGGGAGGGGATGTGGGGTCAGACGAGTCCTGAGACAAGGCCTTTGCTTCTGAACCCAAAATCTTTTCCTCTTGTTTAGCAATGAATAGTTTGTTCCAAGATAAAAATGTATTGAAGAGTGAGGGATAAAGATGGTGAATCTTACCAATTAATGAGTCATCAGAGGGATTAGAGTCACGGCCAGCGATCTGTGTCCCCTCTTCAGTCAACAGGTTTGGTGATGAGATGTAACCATCAAAGTTGGGATCCTCTACTGAATCCAAAACGATGTCCGGTGGTGGGAACCTGTGGCAGTCCCTCCTCAAATGCCCAGTTCTGCAGCAAAAGGAGCATCGGAAAGGGATGCCAAGATAGTCCAGGCGTTGTGAGATCAGTTTGTTACGCCAATCTATTTCTAAGATTTCTGGAAGTCCAGCCTGGATGTCAAGTTCCACATAAACCTTGGCCATTCTTCTGTCTGCCTCTGCAAGAGAGTTTGCATCCACCCTCAAAAATCGCCCTAAGGAGTTCCCAATCAACTCAAACACTTGGTGGTTCCAGAGTTGTAGAGGGAGCCCAGGCATTAGGACCCAGACATGCCTGTGGCTGAAGAATTCAGTAGAAGGGTTGAAACCTAGCCTCCATCTTTTGAGCATGAGGCTACCTTCATTGATATGCCAGAATCTGTCCAGTATGAGTGTCGAATCCTCAGGATTATTAAATATAAAGCCTATCCAGCCTTGTTGCAGCAAAAGTGTCTTGGGTAAGTATCCCAGAATAGGCTCCCAGTGTCTAGAAATCCAGCCATCCAAGTTCTGCTTACATTTTTCTTTGTAAGCTAGTCTTCCAACCAGGGCACACAGGGCCAGGTTGCACGCGTCTGTAAGACCAACATCCATGCCAAGAATAAGTTTAGGATGTTTTAATTTGGGATTCCAGACTCGAACATGGCGTTTTTGTAAACCAGGTTTTTGAGAGGTAGGTCCAAAGTTGGGGAACCTCGCCTCTGGTCTGTCTCTTTTCTGGTTTGAACCTGTCAAGTTAAGCTTTTGTACAATGGCTGGACTAGCCCATACTGTGGAAGCCTTTGATCCCTCGCCAAAGTCTGTCCGATCTATTTGGGCTTTTGAGGGCAAAATCCGACTTGTGTTACCACTGAAATGTGTATTCACAAGTTGTTGGCTCGTCAGTAAAGCAGCTGCAGGATCAGTGGGGTCAGGGCTCAAACCTGAAGAGGTTGTCATCATTTTCGCCCTGAAGTGGTTAGAGCATAGCTCATCAATCGAAGCCAGCAACTTCGGGTGGTCCCATGGGTCCCCCATGTTCCCAGCTGGGAGGTCCAGGCTGAGAAGGCGCACTAAAGAAGCTTCTGAAGAAAAAACAAACAGACAGAGATAGGATAGGAACCCAGGGGGCAACTGGAGCCTGCAACGGTAAGCAGTTCAGACCCGTTTTATATCTGATAGGTCAGATGACTAGGTAAAAGAAAGGGAGCCAGCAAAAACCCAAGCAGTGGATTGGTAGGAAGGAGTGTAAGCTGAAAGATTAAGCAAAGGCCGGTCGATTCTGCTGGAAAGTCAGAACAGTGTTAAGTGCAAGAAAAATCGGGCTAAGAGATCGAACAGAGACAGGTATACCGATTTTTTCGAAACCTGGAAAGGTGGGAGTAAACCGAGGTCACCACTGGATGTTGCACTTTATCCCAGTCGATGTTCTGTATGAAAAACACAGAGAGAGACAGTCCAAGCCGTTGAGAAAGAGACCGTCCAGAAAAACAAGACAAGCTTAGAAAGGTCGCAGAGAGGGTGTTGTCAACCAGATCAGCATCTGAGCCTCGTTGGTGTCTTTAGTGGTTCAGGGGGCTGCTAGCATTGTCTCGGCTGTCAAGGGCGCCAAAACCTGCAATACACCAGTTCAAATCGCTGTATCGCCCGCCATCGCTGCCCCTTGTTATGTTATATTGTTATATTATAACATTGTTTATGTTTTTTTTAGATATTTATGATTTTTTTTTGTGTAAATTTTATTTTTTAAGGCTTTCGATATAAAATTTAAATTTTTGTTGTAGTTTTAAGGTTTTTCAAATTAATTTTGTTAATTTTTATTTAAATTTTGTATTAAAATTTTTATTTTAAGTTTTTTAATTTGGGGTTTTTGTGTATATATATTTTTTTATTTTTGGGGGGTTTTTTCACCTTTTAAAAAAAAAAATTGGCTATAATTTTATTTATTTTTTACCTTCTTTTTATTTTTTTCTCATTTTCTCTTTATATATATATATATATATATATATATAGAGAGAGAGAGAGAGAGAGAGAGAGAGAGAGAGTTTTTTTTTTATTCTTTAGTTTTTTAGGTTTTTCTTCAATGGTTTTTTCTCATATAAATTTACTTTTAAAATGTTTTTGTTTTTTAAATTTCCATTATGTTTGTTTTATTATTTGTTGTAGTTTTTAATTGATCCAAAAAAAATGGATTATATTTTTTTGCTAAATATTTAAAAATAGTGTTATTTAACTACAATTATTTTCTATGTATTGAAGTAAAGTAAAAAAAAATGTGTTAAAAATGATATTTTCCACTATATTTAAAATGTATGGAACCATAACTTAATTAAGGACAGATAATTATATGAAGAATCTTAATTTCAAAAAAATAAATGGTGTAAAATATTTTTAACATTGGATGAAGCATGGAAATATGATTAAAAACACCATTGAATAAAAAAAAAAGAATAGAAAAGTTTGAAAATAAATGAAAAAACGAGCATTTAAAAAAACTAAGTGGAAACCTTATGTATCAAAAAATTTAAAATGGAGATGGGTGCCACCGGTAGCACCATTTTTAAAAAACGGGGTAAAAAACATGACCCCCCAAAAAACGAGAATGTTGTAGAGTTCTCGTTAAGTTGGTAACTATGTTACCAACGCAATAATATCTTTATAGTATGCAATGTAATGATAGAACCTTTCCAACCATTAAAGATGCTTGAATTGAGATTGACATCAAATTTCAATGAGAGGTTTCCTTCCTCTATTCAACTTTAGGGTAGAGATGTGTAATCAATAGATATGTCTATGTGTTTTACATTATCACCATGTTTTTTCTCTAAATCAATAGATTATTTTTCCTCACTTATCATGACGGGTTGTCTTTATTGGACAATGGAAAGCTAGTAGAGACTAGAGGTGGTCTTCTACAATCCAACTTATTTCTCTCCTCTTCAAGCAATAGGCTATGCATTCTCCAATGATTTGGGTTCAGAAAGGTGAACCTCATGTTGAATGTTATCCTTTAAAGTTCCTATGAAGACATCAATCAGGTGCTCATATGGAATATGTGTTACCTTTATATTCAATCTTTGGAAGTTCTCAATGGGTTTCGCAACTGAACCCTTTTGCTTGAGATTTATCAATTGGCTGAAGAAGGTATTGCTCCTTGTATCCTCACAGTGTGCTATCATTTCTTCCATGAAAAGTGTCCAAGTGACAAGTGATTTGCGAGAACAAATCCATTGATACCACATAAACTAATTAGGTTCTAAATATAAGGACGCAATTCATACATTTTATGTGTGTGGCACATCATGTAGATCAAAGGGTTGCTCCATCTGGAGTATCCATGTGATTGGATCCTTGCCATCAAACTTCCTCATATCGATCTTAGGAAAGTGGTTGGTCTTCAACCCAAAGCTGGAATTTCTCCAATCTTGATTCATATTTCTTGTGTCCTCATCATGAATTTCATGGGATACATTGTCACTTTCAGGTGGCCTCTCTATTAGCAACTTTTTCAACCCTTCCATGATCTCCTCTTTTAAGCCATCCATCTTAGTATCCATCATCACTTCCAGATTAGCTTCAGTTGAATCCAACATCTTTTTAAGTTCATCTTTTGTTACTACCTTCTTTTGTAAATCATCTATGTCCCTGCACATTTCTTCACCTTCATCAAGAGTCCAAGTAGGACTATCTGAGGGATTATTTGGTGTAGAAGTTCCTTTTTTTGGTGGCATGTTGGCTAAGTATCACTGTAAGGTAGGAATTCCTAATTGGATTAGGAAGAGGTCCTCAGAGACAAGGGACTGTCAGGTGTTATATCTCTCTGATATATGTGCGAGGCACAACAATAGTACTCGGCCCAATATCTCAAGGCACTAACTAAGGAGGCTTTACCATGCCCTTATCTGTACTATCAGACTACCCAGGTACTAGAGAGTGATCTCCTCGAGTGTTGTTCTCGATGTACTATAGCAAAAAGACGACCAAATGGTTTACTCAGTTGGTCTCAGGATTCTAGGGGGCTTTCCGATATATGCTAGGTATGTCGAAGCTCAAATCTGTAGTAGTGTTGTCTAATTCTTAATAGTTCGAAAGGGGATTTCCAATCTACTCTAGGTACGTGGAAGAACCACATTGTCCTTGGGTTGTAGTGCTAACAAGTAACGACAGCTCCTACATTTAGAGACGTTGTAATACGTATGTACCTAAAAAGACCTAAGATTATCCCAAATTTATGCGATACTCCTTTTATCCCAATTTATTCCAGCTTTTGAATCAGCCCAATTGGATCTTCTAGTCAAAAGATATGCAAATTTCCAAAAAAAATGAAAAACGCACCTTTTAAAACCCGGATTTGGAGACTGTTCTGCTAGCCGACCTTTCTTTTGTTGTAGCTCTTCAATGTCGACCCTTATGAGTCTAAATTTTTTTTCTGATGTGTCTTCTTTCCAACTCCACAGGTTAGACCAATATTGGATTATCCAAGAGAATTTTATGATAACTTTCCCAAGGTGTGTTGATTTTTCCCTTTCAGGAGAGTGAACTTGTATAGCCTGCCACATGTCACTATCTTCACTTTAGAATTTGAAATTTTCACCAGTAAAACTTTGGTCTGTACCCTAACCAATGGAATAGGTCTCACTCAATTTGGAGGTCTGTATCTTCAAATATAACAGTTTTCCCAAGAACACTTGGTTTAGACTGAAATTTGGACTAGCCCAAAACCCTAATTTCCTTAGAGAATAACTTTCAAAGTACAACGAATCAAGGGATAATATTTTTATACAATATAACTCACTATTATTCCTTTGTACTCTAAAATTTGTAGAACCTGAATCCAGGCCGAAACAAATTGGGAGCGGAAATTCCAAGAAGGCATGTTTCAGACTAGTTTCGGGATTAGTAAAAAATCCTAACTTGAACATAATTTATCTCCAAAAATTTAATGAAAAAAGATCTGAAATTTGGACCCAAGTTATCTATATATGTCTCCTATACACCATACAAATTCCAGATCCTGAAACCTCCCATAAAAAAAAATTGTAGCAAAAATTCCAAGACGACTTGTTTTGAAAAAACCAATCCTTGGGATTGTCTAGCTCTGATACCAAATGTTAAGAACCAAATATCAAAAAAGCATAAAAAAACCTCAGAATAAGTACTCCACACCTTGACAAAGAGAGAAATTCAAATAATAAGCCTCTCCGAGGTGGAAACCTCCTTATACATTACATGAATTCACAAATACGAGATGATTCCAAATGAAAAAGTCTCCTTGGTATATATAGGAGACTAGGAGGTAAAATTGCAACTAATGGACCCAAGATGACATAAATAAAAAAAAACAATAATGATGTAATATGCCCCAATTAAGGGGTAATGTGCCATGATTTAGGGCTTAACACAGACTGAAATACCTTATGGCATTCTACTCTTTGTAATTTATTACCTCTAATAAAATTACTAGATTTTTTTCCATGGAATATATATATATATATATATATATATATATATATATACACTAGACTTTTTTTCCATGGAAAATATATATATATAAAGTTTTGAAAATAAAAAAAAACTATTATATGTGGATAGCTTTTTTCTACATCCCAGTATGAGAGAGATGTGCAATTCCTTGAGTGCTCAACATGTAGTTGGCACATGTAATATATGTATGTAAGTATAGTAACCAATTTAAATCCATCTTAACTCTGGATCTATCATACGCAGAGAGGGATCAAGTCCTCTAAGTGAATTTTTTTTTAGATTGAAAAAATTGTGCACCTCAGGAAATTTGATCCCTCTTGGTGCATAATAGATCCATAATATGTAATTAATTTGAATAAAGAGAAACAAAATTTGAATGTATAGATTTTCATAACTAATCATAATGATGTTAAACTTTCTAAATATAAACTATGCAAGATTTAAAACCAAATTATTTGGAAAATAAAATATCACTAAAATTGGTTAGAAATTACCTCGGATGGGGTGACCACAACCTACCATGTCAAGCAATATCTACACCAAATGACCCTTCCTTGCTCGCCTCGTTTGGCACCCCGACGACTTTCATTTACTCCTAAACTGCCATCTCTAGTGAGTGTCTCTACAATTAGCTTCCACCGTGACTGTCACTCGTCTTAAGCTGAGGGATCTCCATATCCTTCTATGCCTTAAGGTCGACGTCTTCACCGGGAAGACACCAAAGCTTGTCATTCATTCTGCTCTGTGTGCTCTCTGGTTTTCCAACCTCCTCCTGTCACTCTTACCTTGCTACAGGTCTTTCTTCTTGGTCGTGCGGGTCCTATTCTCCTTTGCCTTGCTCAGTCTTCTCCATTATTGGTTCTTACTCATTCCCAGAGGGAGTGCTAGATCGATTTGATTTGGATCTTGTTCTATCTTGAGCAATCGAACCCCCTACACACGCTTTCCACTTGGTTCATGTTGTGTCTGTCCTCGCCACTCCCGAATGGACAGTCGCTTCTCCTCTCCTCCAACTGAGGTCGAAGATTTCAAGCCTGCCACTACTCATGTGACCACTTCTGACACCACCACCCATTTCCCCAACCCAGAAGCTGCCTCCATCTCTCTTCCCTCACCCCCTCCCTACCCGGTTTTCACTGATGCTCATAGAGAAATCATTATGGAGCTTCGTCGAGATAATGACGAGCATAAATTTCTCCAAGAGCTGATGGAGAAACGCCTAGACTGGCTTCTGGACTCGGGCGCGAAGAACCCTACACAACGACGCGCTGAAGAGGAACTGCTCCAGGCAATAATGGCCCCCAAGTGGCCGAAATCGTCAAGGCATGCCTCCCCCTACAACTCCCTCAGCAAATAATCTATCATGGACTGTTATTTTTTTCTTTTTGTCACTTTTATCTAACTTATTAAATTACAGACATTTATACTCGTATATTTATGGATCCAGAATAGTTTATTATAGTCTAACATCTATAATCATGTCAATTAGCAATAACCACAACAAGATTTTATGGAATTTTTATACCTAATGATGGAGTTGATTTCCTTCTATAGCAACCTAAACACCAATTTCTGAAACCTCTTATGTAATTTTTGTTCATGAAAAATAATTCAACAACTAGCTTTAAAAAAAAAAAAAAATAGTTGAAAATTAATAATAAGTATTCTTACAACTTCTCACTGAATGTAAATGAAAAACAATACTTTTACATAATTGTATCATTATACTTTTACATAATTTTATCGTGTTACCTTTGAAAATAAAGTTAATGACTTTATCACATACATTATACACCCAGTTTTTTATGATTGATTTAATATTTTTGTAAGTGCATTAAACTTTCGTTTATTATGAATTTTTATTTTATTTTGTGAAATTTTTTTAAATACATTAATTTCTCATTTATTATAAATTTTTATTTATTTTTTAAAATTTAATATTTAAAATGTAAACTTTATTTTTTATATGATTATTCAAATGAGATGTGAATTTTTTTTTATTTTTTTTTTTAAATTTAATATGTATAGAATATAAACTTTATTCTTTGATATGATTATTCAAATGGGATGTATCTAAACATTTTGTTACAAACTCAAATGATATCTTAATTATTAGTATTCTACAAAGTATACAATTATTATTATTATAATTATATATGTATGATAATTTAATTATTAATATTTTAAAAATATATAATTCTAATTTAAAATATATATATAGGAAGATTAATAAAATTTATTTATCTTATTCTGGAGTTTCTATAACTATTAAATTATTTTATATATATTTTTTAAATAAATATATAAAATTTTAATTTTAATTATATATATATATATATATATATATATATATATATATATATATATATATATATATATATATATATATATAT
>JASDQU010011196.1:189246-230163 GCA_032191745.1 Picea mariana
TATATATATATATATATATAATTTATCTATCTTACTTTATAGTTGTGTTTCTCTTATCTTGTATCATGTAGTGTTTTCTTTAAAAAAATAAAAATCTCTTATCTTATATGATATAGTGTTTTCTTTAAAAAAATCACAAATATAAAGAGTTGTTTTAAGTTTTTTTTTTATTTTTTTAAATTAAAATTGTAAAAAATTAAATTTAAAATTAGAATTTTTTTTTATTAAGAGTTTGTCTTTTCAAACATAAAGAAATAGGTTAATGATACAAATACTTAGAGACATTTAGTAAGAATAAAGTATACTCCTCTTATGTAATATCAACGGGTTATTTTAGGTGGCATCGTTTTCATTTAATAACAATGATGAATCATTGTAAATTGACAATTGATTTATGGTAGGTTTTGTCACCTTCGCAAAGTCGAAAAAAAAAGGAAGAAAAAAAACAACTTAAATTTTTTTTATTATTCTTCTTACACAAAATGCGTTGACATTTTATTTCAGAAAAACAAACAAAAAAACTCTAAACATGAAATTTTTCTCCAAAATCATGTTTAAATTTATAAAAAATGACCCTTTCGCTTCATAATTAACATAGTCCCAAAGGTAGGGGCAGTAGGTGCAAGGGAGGGGTCATATTTGACACTGGAGGACAAAGAGAACATAGATACTCATGGGGATTAAGCCATAAAACAAACAACCAAGCAAAGGCCTTAGCGACATTCGAAGACATGACACTAATACTTGAAAATAAAACACAGAGCATTATAGTGATAGGTGATTCAAAGTTGATGATTAAAGGCCTGAGAAACATTAGTCAAAATTTCAATCCCAACTTACAAGGTATTTATAAAAGAATAAAACTTAAGGAAGGAAAATTTTGACATGTTGAATATTTCCACATCTTACGAAGCCATAATCAGGAGGCAAACCAATGGGCCAAGGAAGCCCAATCAATGAAACAAGGGGACCTAAAGGATAACAAGGTGGTTACAATGTGTTATCTGCCTTAATCAATATGGAAGGAAGGGATTCTCTAAACTTCTCAACTTAACAAAGTAGAACCAATATACATGTTGAAGGAGAAAAATTAAAAAGCTAATATAGATATTAGCTTGGGAGGCATTGCAATTTCAAAAATATTTTATGAGGGGAGTGATGTGACACCCCCCACTATCTCAAATATTACATCTGGTTGCATCATCATATCATGAAATTTAAGATCGTTCCTCACGTCATCTCCTAGAATCTCATTTTCCATCTAGCGGATGAGTCCTTCTACCCTCACGCAGGCATTTAAACCAAAGTACTTGAAGCGTCTCCTCGCATGTGGGACTGGTCTTCCATCTAATGCCATGATGAGGAAATTAATCAGGAAGGTCACTCAAAATGTACCAGAGGATACAAACCAGCAGGAGATAAGATCATTTCAGAAGGTGGCACTGGATATCGCATGAGGTGGCACTAGATATCCAAGCTCCTATGGACACAAAATTAAAGATAAATTAGCCAAGTTCCTGTTATATTTGTATTTTGTTATAATCATAGGATATCATCCTTCTTAGGATCAAAAACTATTTCCATGTTAAATTTTATTTTCCAAACTTTAGTGCTATGAGGAAACCCATCTCCTCATTTTTTGGATGATAAGCCCTGAACTCAAGAAGATGTACTATCTGGCTGGTTTTAGCATTGCTGCAACCATCTTTTATATATATAACTATTACTCGTTTTTCTTATTAAAAAAAAAACATATTTCCAAAGGTGCATAACAACCTCATGATTAATATCTACTTTGAAATGCCCAAGAAAACTATTGTACATGCATGAAGGGGAGTACATTAGGGGTTAAATTTGATGGGTATTTACCTATTTTTACCTTATTTAGTCATCATATATAGGGAATTTTAAAATTAGCATGTGATTATTGTCATCTATTTAATTCTCAAAATCATCAAATTGACAAGTTGGTTGAAAATTTTTCACATCTCCACACACACACATAGATTCAAATAAAAATAGTAAACAACAGATTGTCATATAAAACAATCAATTAGGAAAATTTGACCTCTCGTAGAGCCATCATCTATCATTATTACTCACCCCTTCCTTTGAATTTCTTCCATATCTAAACCCTTTATATTAGTACCCCCTAATAAAAATTTGGCTCCATATCTAAACTCTTTACTCTATATCAGCACTGCCTAAGAAAAAATTAAGGCAATTAGGCTTCATGAACATGCTTGAGAATCAATGTATTCTTGCGCTACTAACCCCAAATTGGTGTGCTCCATATTTGCAATCCATTTCATTTGCATAGTCTCCTACCTAATTTCTCTTCTCTCCATCCTTGCAAAATGTACTTGGTATCAACAGTGACAGGGAAATACAATCTCGATGAAGTAATGAAGGTTCAAAAGGTTCCCCAATGGATTCAACGTCAATATTTATGTACTCCACTCCCTCACATGTATTTCCTTGACCTCAAATTGAGTTACCCAACCATTGTGTTGTTCATTCAGGCCATTGTTCTTGCATTCATGTTGATTGTGCATTACAATATGTTGTATTTGGTATCTTTGTTGTGGTTGTGATGCAACTAATGGGTATAGTTAAATATTGGATCAAGTAATCTTGGAGAGAATATTTAGTGTCTAGATATTGATCTCGTCAAGGTAAGTAAAATATTTACCATCTTGCTTGAGTCGCATTTTGTCACCATTCTCTTGATGCAATGATATAAGGTCTATATGAAACTATTTTATATTCTACCTTACCGTCATGCCATTTTTTCTCATGACTTGCATTGTAATGGCTTCCTATTATGACTATTTTAGAGGTGTCTTCCATTTTAAACAATTAGTTTATTGGACTATGTGATAGAAATTATTAGTAACAATAATATACACATGATAGAGTAGGATGGAAATGCAATATGACATGTATAACCATCAACTAGATCCATTTCTATTGATGTGAATTTTATTTGATACACTTTATTGTTGCAACCTAATAATGAGTAGATGACACTCTAAAGTCAATCTATGGGTGTTAGATTTTTATCCATGATGGAATGTTTTAGTTAATTTGCCAAGTCTTGTGGTTGGCATTTGACACTCAGATTCCTAGAATGGTAAATAATATGGAAACATTTGGCCTCTGCACCTAGTAATGCAACTAAGTTTTTGTCTCTTTTGTATGTCCAAAATAATGGAAGAGAAGATGGAAAATATTTTAATTTTAACTAATAAGGGTTATTGAATCCAAGTACATTAAGGGTTATTTAAACATAATTCAACCCTAATAAGGATTTTTTTTAATTGTTCAATTCGTCTATATAATTCCTTTAATCACCATAAATATGACTTTCTACCTTCCTTATGAAAATGTACAAGCACCATAAATATGACTTTTTACATTCCTTATGAAAATGTGCATACACCATAAGTATGACTTTCTACCTTCCTTATGAAGTCTTTTTCAACTTTTAAAGCCTTGATAGTTGACTATAACCCTACTACCATTTTAATTATGGGTTCCATTTCCTTTAAGTGTCTTGTATACAAGTTTCTTGGTTTTATGACATTCTGGCATGGAATGCAGATAGAATATGAAATCAAAAAATCTTTATCCAATATTTAATTACTTTCAACTTTTTATTATATAGGAATTACATAAAAAAAAATGTCTCAAAGAATAAAGAACCAACATTGTATCAAAAAGTTCTTTGGTCCGCCACCTGAGAAGTTTTATCACTGAATAAAGAAGAGAATAATTTTGATTTGAATGAAGACATAGATATTCAACTTTTTATCATAGAGGTATTACATTTAAAAAAAAAAAGGTCTCAAACAAAAAAGAACTAGTCTTCTATTAAAAAGTTATTTCGATGGTTCACCACATTAAAAGTTTCATCATTGAATAAAGAAGAGAATAATTTTGATTTAAATGAAGATTTAGATATATTGGAGTATAATGAAGAACATGTTGAAGAATTTCAAGGGGAGAATCTATTATTCAAAAGAAAAGAAAAATGGAAGTAAAATGAGAGTTTTGAGAGGAATGAAAAACTAAGTAATTGAGAGACACAAAACATAAAGGAAAAACAGTTATTCACTAGTTGTTCATGCAAGTGTCATTAACACGGCTTGACTTATCAATGATGAAATGGGATGGGGTATATGAGATTTGAAAAGATGCTATCCTGCTAAACAAATAATGATATAAGACATTTAATACTTTTTATATATTTTTTCAATTTGATGATGTTATGTTAAATGTTTGCCAAATTGAAATTTAATACATGAAAATCTTTACTCAATATTATGGTTATATCACAATGCAAAACTTATAGAAAAATCAAATTGAATTAGTAACATGTTTGGTTGAAATTTGATATACAATTAAGCTATTTATATTCCAAACAATTCATCAACACCAATACTCTAAATTAAAAATAGAGTTCTCTGCACATAAGTCTTTACAGAACTAGTCTAATTACATAAACAAATTTTTTTATTGCATAAAATACTTTATAAGAAAACCAAAACCAAAAACCAATAAATAAATTTTAAGTTAGTCTAATTACATAAACAATTTTTTTTATTGCATAAAATACTTTATAAGAAAATAAAAACCAAAACCAAAAACCAATAGATGAATTTTAAGTTCAAGTTGTACCGTTGTGAACACAAAGTTCCCAAATAAATATAGGTTTTATAATTGAGTAATTCAATAATCCATTTTTAATCATAAAACAATAAATTGTAGTTTCCAACAACTTCTAAGATAAATTAATCACTTTTTTTTTTCTAAGGTAGTTTATTGGAGATAGTGAAAGAATGCAAATATTTTGGGATTAACTTTTACTATAAACTTAATTGGGAGACTTGTAAGGCAAAAATATATACAGAGGATAGAGAATCTCATACTTACTTCAAAATAGGTACAAAAAAGTTGAACTTTGGGATTGGAAAACCAAAAAAACCCTCTTTGATTTATTGGTTATGTTGAATTTGGTGACAACTAATTCCCAAAAATAGATTTAGATCTTATTATTCTGCATTGGTTGCAACTAAATAGACCAAGTTAGAATATGGATGAGATTACATTTAATAATCAGTTTCCTGTGTAAATGTATATAAATTTATGTAAGCCCGTAGAGGCAAATGGGAGAGGCACGACAGCATGAGAGATGTATTAGTGAAGTTGTTCTAATCTCCATGATCTGAATAATAAGACAATCGATACCTCTGTTTGGTGGACGTAGTCCAACGTTTGGGTGAACCATGTGAAATCTCTGTGTTTCTTATATGTATGATTGTTAATTATCATTTGTGAATTGTGTTTTCCGCATTTGCAATTCTAACAATTGGTATCAGAGTTGTGTTGGAGATCCATGGTGCAAGATCGTGAATTGAGTAGGAAGTCATCGACACTCCCTAAGCAGTGTTAGAGGCGCATCGACGCACTCACACTTGTGAAATTCCAATTTTCGAAAAACTCACATACTCGATTAATGCACGACAGAGCGCCAACACATCGATGCTCCCCCTTCCACACTCAAGGAGCGCTAGCGCTCCCCCATCAGCATCGATCCCCCTTCAAGGGAAAATTCGCATGCCTTTTGAAAAAATTAAAGGTATGAAGTTAAATACAATATTTGGAATTAAATATTGTAGAAGAATTAAAAAATGGATTTTTTTTAATTATCTCAAAAGTGGATTTTTCCTTTTAAAGCATGAACAAGTCAAGTCACATGGGTGGATGTTTTTTAAAAGGTTTTTTTTATGGAGTAAAGGTATGAAGTAAAAATTAAAAAGGTGATTTTTGTTTTTTAAAGGTAAGATTAGTAAAATGATTTTTTATTAAACCTTGTGGAGTTTATACCATTATTCCTTCACATAATTTTTAAAGGACCTTGGTTATTATAAGCAGTGGTGTTTTGGAATTTTTTCTTCTACTAATGGCAAAAAATCGGAGTGCTAAATTCGAAATCAAGAAGTTCAATGGCAAGAACAATTTCGATATTTGGAAGGTTAAGATGCACGATCTGCTCGTGCAACAAGGCGTGGTGAAGGCGCTTTTAGGAAAAGCAAAGAAACTCGTGACCATAACAGATGAATACTAAGATGAGATCGATGTGTGACCACTAAGTGTCATACGTCTGTGTTTGGTCGATGATATTTTGTTCAATATTTTCTCAAAGAAGACAACAGTCGGTTTGTGGACAAAGCTAGAAAGTTTGTATATGATGAAATCCTTGACGAACAAGATCTTCCTGAAAAGAAAATTATACAGTTTGCACATGAAGGAAGGTACAAAAATAGATGATCATTTAAATACTTTTAATACTCTTTTAGTCCAGTTGACTAGCATGGGAGTGAAATTTGATTCTGAAGACAAGGCAATTACATTATTGTGTTCTTTGCCCACGTCTTTGTATCACTTTGTTACCTCTATTAGTTTTAGTTCAATAGAAAGTATTGAGTTTGATGTTATTGTTGGAGCTTTATTTTCCGAGGAAGGAAGCAAACAATGGTTATTAGATTATGGTGCTTCAAATCACACGTGTCTTCATAGACATTGGTTTGTTACTTACTAGTCTATAGATGATGGAATTGCTTACATGGGAAATGATATCTCGTGTAAAGTTGTGGGAATTGGCAGCATTCGAATTAAGATGTTTGATGGAAATGTTAAAATACTAACTGATGTGAGACATGTACTTGAGATTAGGAAGAACCTAATTTCTTTGGGAGTCTTAGACACTAGAGGATATAAGAGTATTGTTCAAGGTGGAGTTATGAAGGTTTACAAAGGAATCCTACTGGTTATGAAAGCGTAGAAGGTTGGTAACCTGTTTCTGTTAGAAGGAAGAACTGAGTTAGATGATGCGACAGCTGTATCCGAGAATGACAGTGATTATGTTCGACTATGGCATCAACAGTTGGGCCATATGAGTGAAAGAGGATTGAAGGTATTATCTGATCGCAAGTTGCTTCCTAGTCTAAAGTCTTTAAAGTTAGATTTCTGCAAGCATTGTATTTATGGAAACAGAATAGGCAGAAATTTAAAACTAGAAGACACACTAGTGAGGGAATCCTTGACTATATCCATTATGATGTTTGGGGACCATCCCCTACTATTTCATATTGAGGATCATCATATTTTGTAACTTTTATAGATGATTTCTCTAGGAAGGTTTGGCTCTATATGTTGAAAAGAAAGGTTGATGTATTTACTGTTTTTCAAGCAGTTTAGAGTTTTGGTAGAAAAGAGCACTGGTAGGTCCATTAAATGTTTAAGAATTGATAATGATGGTGAATTTACGTCAATGGAATTTGAGAACTATTGCAGGGAGTTTTGGATTGATAGGCATAAAACCATTGCCTATACTCCTCAGAAAAATGGAGTTGTTGAACGCATGAACAAGACTCTTCTAGAGAGATCAAGCAGTATGCTTAGTAATGCCAACTTGCAGCAGGAACTGTGGACATAAGCAATAGATACAACTTTTTATCTGGTGAATTGATCACCATCAACAACAATAGAGTGCAAGATTCCTGAAGAGGTGTGGAAAGGTCACCCTTGTAATTATTTTAATCTTAAAGTTTTTGGTTGTGAAGACTATGCTCTAATTTCGAAACATCAGTGTTCTAAACTAGATCCAAAATAAATAATAAAAGGCCTATCTTTGTTGGATATGGTGATGGTATTAAGGGGTACAGGTTGTGGGATCCCACTACGCACAAGATCACCATTAACAGAGATGTAATATTTGATGAATCATCTCTCATCAAATCAAATGTAGATGTTCAAATGAAACAGGAAGAAGTACCTAAGTATCAACATATTCAGTTTGAAACCAGTTCAAATATAGATGAAAGTGAACATGAACAAGTTTCTGAAGATGTTCATGAGGAGTTTCCTACAGAGGAAGACATGGTTGATGATAGAAATCAACAGAATGTGGATGAGCCACAAACTTCCCTAAGGAAGTCTACGCGGGTCAGAAATCATCCAAGAAGGTATGATGATTTTGGTTCGTCAGTTTCTTTAAGTACTAATGATGATGAACCTTCATGCTATTAGGAAGTTGTGAATGGTTCTAACAGTGATAAATAGAAAGAACCAATGAAGGATGAAATGAAGGCATTAGAGAGGAATGCCACATGGGACCTAGTAGAAATTCCAAGAGACATAAAAACTGTAGGTTGCAAGTGGGTCTACAAGCTAAAGAAAGATGTTGATGATAAGGTAGAAAGGTACAAAGCAAAGCTGGTTGCGAAAGGATATTCTCATAAAGAAGGTATTGACTTTCAAGAGATTTTTTCACGAGTTATTAAGTCTGTTTCAATTCAAATTGTGTTAGCATTAGTTGCATTACTTGATTTGGAGTTGGAGCAACTAGATGTTAAAATTGTCTTCTTACATGGAGATTTGGATGAGGAAATTTACATGGAACAACCTGAAGGGTTCGTTCAGAATCGCAGCAAGAAATTTGTTTGCGGGCTCAAGAAATCATTGTATGGTCTGAGGCAGTGACCCAGACAATGGTACAATAAATTTGACTCTTTCATGGTGTGCCATAAGCGTCTCCTCGCATGTGGGACTGGTCTTCCATCTAATACCATGATGAGGAAATTAATCAGGAAGGTCACCCAAAATGTACTAGAGGATACAAACCAGCAAAAGATAAGATCATTTTAGAAGTTGGCACCGGATATCCAAGATCCTATCGACACAAAATTAAAGCTAAATTAGCCAAGTTCCTGTTATATTTGTATTTTGTTATAATCATAGGATATCATCCTTCTTAGGATCAAAAACTATCTCCATGTTAAATTTTATTTTCCAAACTTTAGTGCTATGAGGAAATCCATATCCTCATTTTTTGGATGATAAGCCCTGAACTCAAGAAGATGTACTATCTAGCTGGTTTTAGCATTACTACAACCATATTTTATATATATATAACTATTACTCGTTTTTCTTATTAAAAAAAAACATATTCCCAAAGGTGTATAACAACCTCATGATTAATATCTACTTTGAAATGCCCAAGAAAACTATTGCACATGCATGAAGGGGAGGACATCAAGGGTTAAATTTGATGGGTATTTACCTATTTTTACCTTATTTAGTCATCATATATAGGGAATTTTAAAATCAGCAGGTGATTATTGTCATCTATTTAATTCTCAAAATCATCAAATTGACAAGTTGGTTGAAAAAATTTCACATCTCCACACACACACATAAATTCAAATAAAAATAGTAAACAACAGATTGCCATATAAAACAATCAATTAGGAAAATCTGACCTCTCGTAGAGCCGTCATCTATCATTATTACTCACTCCTTCCTTTGAATTGCCTCCATATCTAAACCCTTTATATTAGTACCCCCTGATAAAAATTTGGCTTCATAACTAAACTCTTTACTCTATATCAGCACTGCCTGAGAATAGATTAAGGCAATTAGGCTTCATGAACATGCTTGAGAATCAATGTATTCTTGTGCTACTAACCCCAAATTGGTGTGCTCCATATTTGCAATCCATTTCATTTGCATAGTCTCCTACCTAATTTCTCTTCTCTCCATCCTTGCAAAATGCACTTGGTATCAACGGTGATAGGGAAATACAATCTCGATGAAGTAATGAAGGTTCAAAAGGTTCCCCAATGGATTCAAGGTTAATATTTATGTACTCCACTCCCTCACATGTATTTCCTTGACCTCAAATTGAGTTACCCAACCATTGTGTTGTTCATTCAGGCCATTGTTCTTGCATTCATGTTGATTGTGCATTACAATATGTYGTATTYGGTATCTTTGTTGTGGTTGTGATGCAACTAATGGGTATAGTWAAATATTGGATCAAGTAATCTTGGAGAKAATATTTAGTGTCTAGATATTGATCTCGTCAAGGTAAGTAAAATATTTACCATCTTGCTTGAGTCGCATTTTGTCACCATTCTCTTGATGCAATGATATAAGGTCTATATGAAACTATTTTATATTCTACCTTACTGTCATGCCATTTTTTCTCATGACTTGCATTGTAATGGCTTCCTATTATGACTATTTTAGAGGTGTCTTCCATTTTAAACAATTAGTTTATTAGACTAGGTGATAGAAATTATTAGTAACAATAATATACACATGATAGAGTAGGATGGAAATGTAATATGACATGTATAACCATCAACTAGATCCATTTCTATTGATGTGAATTTTATTTGAAATCACTTTACTGTTGCAACCTAATAATGAGTAGATGACACTCTAAAGTCAATCAATGGGTGTTAGAGTTTTATCCATGATGGAATGTTTTAGTTAATTTGCCAAGTCTTGTGGTTGGCATTTGACACTCGAATTCCTAGAATGAGAAATAATATGGAAACATTTGGCCTCTGCACCTAGTAATGCAACTAAGTTTTTGTCTCTTTTGTATGCCCAAAATAATGGAAGAGAAGATGAAAATATTTTAATTTTAACTAATAAGGGTTATTGAATCCAAGTACATTAAGGGTTATTTAAGCATAATTCAACCCTAATAAGGGTTTTTTAAATTGTTCAATTCGTCTATATAATTCCTTTAAGCACCATAAATATGACTTTCTACCTTCTTTATGAAAATGTACAAGCACCATAAATATGACTTTTTACCTTCCTTATGAAAAATGTACATGCACCATAAGTATGACTTTCTACCTTCCTTATGAATCCTTTTTCAACTTTTAAAGCCTTGATAGTTGACTATAACCCTACTACCATTTTAATTATGGGTTCCATTTCCTTTAAGTTTCTTGTATACAAGTTTCTTGGTTTTATGACATTCTTGCATGGAATGAAGATAGAATATGAAATCGAAAAATATTTATCCAATATTTAATTACTTTCAACTTTTTATTATATAGGAATTACATAAAAAAATATCTCAAAGAATAAAGAACCAGCCTTTTATCAAAAAGTTCTTTGGTCCACCACCTTAGAAGTTTCATCACTGAATAAAAAAGAGAATAATTTTGATTTGAATGAAGACATAGATATTCAACTTTTTATTATATAGGTATTACATAACAAAAAAGGGTCTCAAACAAAAAAGAACTAGTCTTCTATCAAAAAGTTATTTCGATGGTTCACCACATTAGAAGTTTCATCATTGAATAAAGAAGAGAATAATTTTGATTTAAATGAAAATTTAGATATAGTGGAGTATAATGAAGAACATGTTGAAGAATTTCAAGGGGAGAATCTATTATTCAAAAGAAAAGAAAAATGAAAGTAAAATGAGATTTTTGAGAGGAATGAAAAACTAAATGATTGAGAGACACAAAACATAAAGGAAAAACAGTTATTCACTAGTTGTTCATGCAAGTGTCATTAACATGGCTTGACTCATTAATGATGGAATGGGATGGGGTATATGAGATTTGGAAAGATGCTATCTTCCTAAGAAAATAAAATAATGATGTAAGACATTTAATATTTTTTATAAACTTTTTCAATTTGATGATGTTATGTTAAATGTGTGCCAAATTGAAATTTAATACATGAAAATCTTCTAAAAAATCTCTATTCAATATTATGGTTATATCACAATGCAAAACTTATAGAAAAATCAAATTGAGTTAGTCACATGTTTGGTTGAAATTTGATATACAATTAAGCTATTTATATTCCAAACAATTCGTTAACACCAATACTCTAAATTAAAAATAGAGTTCTCTGCACATAAATCTTTACAGAACTAGTCTAATTACATAAACAAATTTTTTTATTGCATAAAATACTTTATAAGAAAATAAAAACCAAAACCAAAAACCAATAAATGAATTTTAAGTTAGTCTAATTACATAAACAAATTTTTTTATGGCATAAAATAATTTATAAGAAAATAAAAACCAAAACCAAAAACCAATAGATGAATTTTAAGTTCAAGTTTAACTGTTGTGAACACAAAGTTCCCAAATAAATATAAGTTTTATAATTGAGTAATTCAATAATCCACTTTTAATCATAAAACAATAAATTGTAGTTTCCAACTTCCAAGATAAACCAATCACCTTTCTTTTTCTAAGGTAGTTTATTGGAGATAGTGAAAGAATACAAATATTTTGGGATTGACTTTCACTATAAATTTAGTTGGGAGACTTGTAAGGCGAAAATGATATACGAAGGATGGAGAGTCTCATACTTACTCCAAAATAGGTGCAGAAAAGTTGAACTTTGGGATTGGAAAACCAAAAAAACCCTCTTTGGTTTATTGGTTATGTTGAATTTGGTGACAACGAATTCCCAAGAATAGATTTAGATCTTATTATTCTGCGTTGGTTGCAACTAAA
The DNA here is from genome assembly GCA_032191745.1 of Picea mariana. Lineage (NCBI taxonomy): Eukaryota > Viridiplantae > Streptophyta > Pinopsida > Pinales > Pinaceae > Picea > Picea mariana. The sequence continues at coordinate 201,600 of JASDQU010011196.1, forward strand.
TAGACCAAGTTAGAATATGGATGAGATTACATTTAATAATCAGTTTCCTGTGTAAATGTATATAAAATTATGTAAGCCCGTAGAGGCAAATGGGAGAGGCACGACATAATGAGAGATGTATTAGTGAAGTTGTTCTAATCTCCATGATCTGAATAATAAGACAACCGATACCTCTGCTTGGTGGACGTAGTCCAACGTTTGGGTGAACCACGTGAAATCTCTGTGTTTCTTATCTGTGTGATTGTTAATTATCATTTGTGAATTGTGTTTTCTGCATTTGCAATTTTAACAATTGGTATCAGAGCTGCGTTGGAGATCTGTGAGAACCAAATCCGTGGAGCAAAATCGCAAATTGAGTAGAAAGTCATCGACGCTCCCTAGACAGTGTTAGAGGTGCACCAACGTATTCACACTTGTGAAATTCCAATTTTCGAAAAACTCACGTACCCTGTTAATGCACGACAAAGCGTCGACACATCGGTGGTCCCCCTTCCACACTCAAGGATCACTAGTGCTCCCCCATCCATAGTGAAAGAGTGTCGATCCCCCCTTAAAGGGAAAATTCGCATGCCTTTTGAAAAAATTAAAGGTATAAAGTTAAATACAATATTTGGAATTAAATATTGTAGAAGAATTAAAAATTGATTTTTTTTTTAATTATTTCAAAAGTGGATTTTTCCTTTTAAAGCGTGAACAAGTCAAGTCACTTGGGTGGATGTTTTTTAAAAGGTTTTTTTTATGGAGTAAAGGTATGAAGTAAAAATTAAAAAGGTGATTTTATTTTTTTTAAAGGTAAGATTAGTAAAAGGATTTTTTATTAAACCTTATGGAGTTTATACCATTATTCTTCCACATTATTTTTTAAAGGACCTTGGTTATTATAAGCAATGGTGTTTTGGAATTTATTCTTTTGTTAATGGTGAAAAATCAGAGTGTTAAATTTGAAATCAAGAAGTTCAATGGCAAAAGCAATTTCGATATTTGGAAGGTTAAGATGCACGATCTGCTCGTGCAACAAGGCGTGGTGAAGGTGCTTTTAGGAAAAGCAAAGAAACCCGTGACCATAACAGATGAAGACTGAGATGAGATCGATGTGTGACCACTGAGTGTCATACGTCTGTGTTTGGTCGATGATATTTTGTTCAATATTGTCTCGGAGAAGACAACAGTGGGTTTGTGGACGAAGCTGGAAAGCTTGTATATGACGAAATCCTTGACAAACAAGATCTTCCTAAAAAGAAAATTGTACAGTTTGCACATGAAGAAAGGTACGAAAATAGTTGATCATTTAAATACTTTTAATACTCTTTTAGTCCAGTTGACTAGCATGGGAGTGAAATTTGATTCTGAAGACAAGGCAATTACATTATTGTGTTCTTTGCCCACGTCATGGGATCACTTTGTTACCTCTATTAGTTTTAGTTCAACAGAAAGTATTGAGTTTGATGTTATTGTTGGAGCTTTATTTTCTGAGGAAACAAGGAAGAAAACCAATTCAGAAACCTCTACATCTGAGGCGATCATGGTCAAAGGCAGACCTAAAGAAAGAGGACAGGGTCAGAGGGATTTCTCTCGGTCAAAGTCAAAGGGAAGAAAGAGAAAGCTTAAGTGTTGGTTTTGTAGCAAATCTGAACACCTGAAGAAGGACTATTGGAAGCGAGAACAAGCCTCCAAAAAAGACCCTCCAAAACAGAGGAAGGAAGCAGACGCAACAGAAATGGGTTCAACAATAGGTTCATGTATGACCAATGAAGTTTTATCAATTAGTATTGGTTCACGTCATGATCAACCATGGTTATTAGATTCCGGTGCTTCAAATCATATGTGTCTTCATAGACATTGGTTTGTTACTTACTAGTCTATAGATGATGGAATTGCTTACATGGGAAATGATATATCGTGTAAAGTTGTGGGAATTGGTGGCATTCGAGTTAAGATGTTTGATGGAAATGTTAAAATACTAATTGATGTGAGACATGTACCTGAGCTTAGGAAGAACCTAATTTTTTTGGGAGTCTTAGACACTAGAGGATATAAGAGTATTGTTCAAGGTGGAATTATGAAAGTCTACAAAGGAATCCTACTGGTTATGAAAGCGAAGAAGGTTGGTAACATGTTTCTGTTAGAAGGAAGAACCGAGTTAGATCATGCAACAGTTGTATCCGAGAATGACAGTGATTATGTTCGATTGTGGCATCAACGGTTGGGCCATATGAGTGAAAGAGGATTGAAGGTATTATTTGATCGCAAATTGCTTCCTAGTCTAAAGTCTTTAAAGTTAGATTTCTGCAAGCGTTGTATTTATGGAAAACAGAATAGGCAGAAATTTAAAACCAGAAGACACACTAGTGAGGGAATCCTTGACTATATCCATTCTGATGTTTGGGGACCATCCCCTACTATTTCATATGGAGGATCATCATATTTCATAACTTTTATAGATGATTTCTCTAGGAAGGTTTGGGTCTATATGTTGAAAAGAAAGGCTGATGTATTTACTGTTTTTCAAGCAGTTTAGAGTTTTGGTAGAAAAGAGCATTGGTAGGTCCATTAAATGTTTAAGAACTGATAATGATGGTGAATTTACGTCAATGGAATTTGAGAACTATTGCAAGGAGTTTTGGATTGATAGGCATAAAACCATTGCCTATACTCCTCAGCAAAATGGAGTTGTTGAACACATGAACAAGACTCTTCTAGAGAAATCAAGGAGTATGCTTAGTAATGCCAACTTGCAGCAGGAACTGTGGACAGAAGCAGTAACTACAACTTGTTATATGGTGAATCGATCACCATCAACATCAATAGAGTGCAAGATTCCTGAAGAGGTATGGAAAGGTCACCCTTGTAATTATTCTAATCTTAAAGTTTTTGGTTGTGAAGCCTATGCTCTAATTTCGAAACATCAGTGTTCTAAACTAGATCCAAAATAAAAAAGGCTTATCTTTGTTGGATATGGTGATGGTATTAAGGGGTACAGTCTGTGGGATCCCACTACCCACAAGATCACCATTAACAGAGATGTAATATTTGATGAATCATCTCTCATTAAATCAGATGTAGATGTTCAAATGAAACATGAAGAAGTACCTAAGTATCAACAAATTCAATTTGAAACCAGTTCAAATACAGATGAAAGTGAACATGAACAAGTTTCTGAAGATGTTCATGAGGAGTTTCCTGCATAGGAAGACATGGTTGATGATAACAATCAACAAAATGTGGATGAGCCACAAACTTCCCTAAGCAAGTCTACACAGGTCAGAAATCCTCCAAGAAGGTATGATGATTTTGGTTTGTCGGTTTCTTTGTGTACTAATGATGATGAACCTTTGTGCTATCAGGAAGCTGTGAAGGGTTCTAACAGTGATAAATGGAAAGAAGCAATGAAGGATGAAATGAAGGCATTAGAGAGGAATGCCACATGGGACCTAATAGAAATTCCAAGAGACATAAAAACTATAGGTTGCAAGTGGGTCTACAAGCTGAATAAAGGTGTTAATGATAAGGTAGAAAGGTACAAAGCAAAGCTGGTTGTGAAAGGATATTTTCAGAAAGAAGGTATTGACTTTCATAAGATTTTTTCATGAGTTATTAACTATGTTTCAATTTGAATTGTGTTAGCATTAGTTGCATTACTTGATTAGGAGTTGGAGCAGCTAGATATTAAAATTGCCTTCTTACATGGAGATTTGGATGAGGAAATTTACATGGAACAACCTGAAGGGTTCGTTCAGAGTCGCAGCAAGAAATTTGTTTGCGGGCCCAAGAAATCATTGTATGGTCTGAGGCAGTGACCCAAACAATGATACAATAAATTTGACTCTTTCATGGTGTGCCATAATTATACAAGGAATGAGTATGATCAGTATGTCTACTTTAAGAAATTGAATAATGGCATATTCATTATCTTAGTATTGTATGTTGACGATATGCTTTTAGCAAGCAAAAACATAACTAAGATCAACAGGTTAAAGGCTCAGATGGCTAGGACATTTGATAGGAAAAATCTAGGAGCAGCAAGGTAGATTTTGGGCATGGAGATATTCAGAGACAGGAGGAATGGTAAGCTTTGGTTGTCACAACAGAAGTATGTTGAGAAAATACTTTTGAGGTTTGGTATGAACGATGTGAAACCAGTTTTAGTCCCTTTGGCTTCCCATTTTAATCTTTCTTCAAGTTTATGTCCTAGTACAAAAGAAGAAAATGAATACATGTCTCGAATACCATATGCTAATGCAGTAGGAAGTCTAATGTATGTGATGGTTAGTACAAGGCCAGACATTTCACATGCAGTTGGGGTTGTCAGCATGTATATGGCAAATCCAGGAAAAGAGCACCGGGCAACAGTGAAATGGGTGTTTCAATATCTGAGGGGCACAAGTGATTATTGTATCACTTATCACAGTGGTTGTGAATTAGTCTGTGGATATGTTGATTCTGATTTTGCAGATGATTTGGACAAGAGAAGGCCGACTTTAAGGTATGTCTTTACTCTTGTAGGTGGAGCTATTAGTTGGATGTCAAAGCTACGGAACATTGTTGCTTTATCCACTATAGAAGCATAATACGTAGCTGCTTCACATGCTTGTAAAGAGGCAGTTTGGTTGAAAGATTTGTTTGGTGAGTTTGGAAGGATGCAAGACAAAGTAAAGTTACTTTATGATAGTCAAAGTGTTATTCACTTGGCTAAGAATCCAGCCTACCACAATAAAACAAAACATATACCTATCAAGTGCCATTTTGTAAGACAGGTCATTGATGAACGTGGAGTCTCTCTTGAGAAAGTGCATACAAAAGAGAACTGCATAGACATGTTCACAAAACTAGTACTTTTAAAGAAGCTACGATGTTGCTTGGCTTCTCTTAGCTTGGTGAAAAGGTGATGAACAAAAGGAAGGAGCAAGGTATCAGGGTAATTGTTGTCAACGTGGAGATTGTTGAATTTGGTGACAACGAATTCCCAAGAATAGATTTAGATCTTATTATTTTGCATTGGTTGCAACTAAATAGAAGTTAGAATATGGATGAGATTACATTTAATAATAAGTTTCTTGTGTAAATGTATATAAATTTATGTAAGCTCGTAGAGGCAAATGGGAGAGGCAGGACAAAATGAGAGATGTATTAGTGAAGCTAATGTAATCTCTATGATCTGAATAATAAGACAATTGATACCTCTACTTGGTGGACGTAGCCCAACGTTTGGGTGAACCACGTGAAATCTCTCTGTTTCTTATCTGTGTGATTGTTAATTATCATATGTGAATTGTGTTTTCTGCATTTGCAATTCTAACAGGTTACTTCGTTGTTCTCTATGGCTATGAAATATGGGGAAGCCGCTTGTCAACTTGCAACTAGAAAGAATCTAGAAGCAATTAATTACTAGCAATCTCAAAGTTAAAGCCACGGTCCTGTATGAAATCTTTTAAGATAACAAGTCCTTTTAAGTTGGAGGCAACAACGATAACCAAATTAATAAGCTATTTAAATAAGATGGAGAACAGGGATAACCAACAGTGACCCAATTTAGCTATGGAGGACGAGTTAGACCATAGGAAGAAAACTTGGATGAAGCAAAATAAAAAGTAATACCAAGGAAGAAATAAATAAAGTTCGTATTTGAAAAATTTAAGACTACCATATGGACGAATCACAATGGATGTAAAAAAATATACTACATCAAAGAGTTTAACTTAAATTGTGACCATAGTCAGAAAACATATCTACATTAAAAAGTTTAACTCAAATTGTGACCATAGTGAGAAAACATATTTAAGTACAGCTATTAAAGGAAAAGCAGCAAGGTTGTTAGTTACATATCTGATGACTGGTTCACATCACCTTAGATGTGAGACCGGTATATGACGAGCTTGTGACTGTGCCGTTTTGGCGGGAATTGTAGCTGTTATTATTGGAACCCAGCGATCTCGATTTCAGTCAGATCACTTCAATTATTAATACGCTTTTAACTTTCGGCCGACGGAAACGTTTGATAACTAACACTCAAAACGCTATATTTCTGGTCACCGTTGCCGGAATCTCGCAGAACACTACGGTCAGAAGTTTCAATTCCTCCCATGGATTTTTAAGTTTTTAAGGCTTTGGTCGATTCAAAGATTGCCAAAATCCCCGGCAGCAGTTCCACGGTCTACCATGAACGGATCTGACTATGACGAAGCTTAGCAAAGCCGAAATTTTTGCCGGAATCTCCACCATTTTTTTGCTAAAAAGAGAGGCGTTTGAGTGTTCCTGGCCGTCGTTTTTCTGGCGTATTGTTCAAACAAACAGAGTACGTACTGATGTTCGTTGTTCAACGTCAGATGAATGACTGTGCGAAAATTAAAAAATATTCTGTACTCAACGTGACTGGTGTCGGATGGGCGTCGACAGAGAAGGTGTGATATGAATTTTCCGTGGGAATAAGACACTGATAGAGCAAAAGGACATATTCCTGTCAAAAATTTGATATGCATGTGTCAGAATTTAATGTAGGATTAAAGTTTTACTTCCATCCTTTGAGTTTTATCTTGATTCAATTTTGGTTACTTAAATTTGCAGTAGGATAATTGGGGAGTAAACAGAACTGTTTTTTTCCAAAAAAAATAAAATAAAAATGAGTTTGAATCTGGTTAGATTTTCAGGGGTAGTTTGAGTTTTGTATGGATCAAAGTTCCATGCATTTCAGAATTTTATTTCAGAAGTTTTGCCCCATTTTAAATCAACCCAGATGCTCAGAAAATCCATTTTAAACCAACCCAAATGTTCAAAAAATCCATCAAAATTTTGGATTGGCCAAAAATAAACTAAGAAAACCAGCCAGAAAAGAAAAATAACTTTGAAAAAAAGATTGTTCCAGAGTTAGCCCACTCCCTTAAATTGCAGTTTCAAAAATATTTCAAAATTTACAAATTACCATTGTAAAATTATGAGCAACTTCTTTCCAAATTTTATAAAAAATTACTAAAAATATTAATTTCCATTAATACCAATTTAATATCACTCTTTAGATGGCTCTTTTCTTGTCCATATAAATCACCATGGATTTGTTACACCAACTTTAGATTTGGCCCCGTACAAATAGAGTTTCCAAACATTAATGGATGGTGAACTGCCTACATCAATCAGTACTAACTAAAGTATCCACTTCAACTTGAGAGGAAGAGGGAACCTCAAGATGTTTGTGATGTGTGAAGGCCTAATTAGAAAAAATGTGCATGATAGGTTCATGTTTCTCTTTGAGTTAGGTTACTTTATGTTTCAATAGACTTTCTCTTTTGATTCAGATTTGATGATTCAGATTTGATTGGGCTTATCAATTAGTATCAAAGTGTATCTAGATTTTGTGACCAATTCCTATTAATAAACATTATGTAAGCCTTAAGAATGTCCATCACTACAATATCAATTATATGATGAGTCCTTAGGTGGGAATCTATTTGTATTTAAATTTTTGGGCCTATTTAATTAGATGAAATGTAATGAAAACTTAATACGTTTAGTATTTAGTTTTTGACAGATATAATAAAACATAATGTCAATGGAAGCCCATAATATAATAAACAATTACAACATCTTGGTTATAAATGGTGAAGATTGATAAGAAAGGTGGTTTATTCACCTTGGATTTCCCCTTAATTGTGACATTTAAAGGTATGGCTTTTTTTGACAGGGAAGGATCCTTTAAAGATCTTTAAAAGAGGAGCTTGCATTGCTCACTAATTTTCAATAGCTCATGTAAAGTTATATTTTCCTTGATACTCTTTGATAATGTTATGTAAAATTTTCAAGTAGGAAGGGGAAGGTGTAGCATATGAGATTCACACTTGGGTACTTGCATATTTCTACCCATTGAGAGGTGCATTGTGTGTAGTTCACTCATATGCTACATTCATACATAACATGCATAATGATGATACAATACCTCAATAGTTGCTATAATGTGATGGATCGACTTTCTGGAGTCTCCCCCAACATAGCCTAGACTTAGGACCGCTCTAAGATGTTGAGTGCTAGATGGGATCCTTAGGTGCCTTCTCTCCTATGGTCTCTAGCCCTTGGTCACTAGTTTGGATCATTTTGACCCTTAGGGCACCCACTTGGGGTATTTCTTAACTTTATGGGTCTAGTTAGGGGCATAAACCCTCAGTTGGGTTCATGGTCACTTAGGATGCCTCATTTTTAGGTCCATTGTAGCCTAGATCCATTTGGACATGCTATTTATGGGGTCAAATTGAGTCAACACTCATTAACCCTACCAATATTGTGAGAAGAGTATCATGAGTTTACTTGGGGGTATTGCATTTGTGAATCTATGACACTAGGGCTTATAACTCATGGCACCATCTTACCAAACCCATGAAATTGAGTCAACGTGCACAATACAATGGCTCTATATGAATTGGACCCTCCAACAATTAATCTAATGTATAGCTATGCATTTAGGTCATTCCCTTGCCTATTTATATCATTTAATTCCTCTTTCCAAAGGCTCTTAAACTCTTCCAATCTATTTTATCTTTATAAACCCTAATTTAGAAGTGTAAACTTGAGTTAGAAATCAAACGCAATCCACCTCTTTCATGCCCTTGGACTACTTGCACATGCCATGTCTATCACCGCAACTCCATTAGGGAGTTCTTGTCAACCCTTCTCTTTCCTCAGTGAAGGCTCTTACCTCCTCCCTCTAGTTTTCTATTTTCTCTTGTTCTTTGGACCATAGAGTCTTTTTCTTGTCCTACTTCCAACTCTTTTTCCATAGTCTCATGTATCTTTGGGTCAACCAACTCTATCCCCAAAAGATTTCCAACCTATCCCACCTTACTCAAATGAATATTATTAACATGCCTCCCAGTAGTCATCCAAGTACTCATACAACAATTCCAATCCATCCTTGTAACATAAGTAGGCCAGCCCCATACTATGTGAACCAAGTTAACCATGTACGATACTCACCACTTCCTTCCAATGTGATTCCCTTGATTGTTCCTAACCAAGTTCATCATACAACTCATCCTTCTCCCCCTAACCAAGTAAACATAAAACCACCTACCCCATGTAGGATGTATGATGAAATCATGCCCTATATGCGGCAACTTCAAGAGAGAATACTTAGAGAATTTGTAGAACTTAGAGGCTCTCTTAAAAGACCCTTCCCTTCTCAATGGATTCCACAAGATCAACCACCAATCTTACCTCAAATCCCCCTTCCTTTAGAACCTTATATACCTCCACCTAAATGGTTTGAGTAATGTGAGATATCTTCTCCCAAGACAAGTAGTCATGCAACTAATCAAAAAGACCTAGGTATTGACCCTTGCCTTAGTTTAGAAAAATTGTGTAAGTATCATGAGTGCAACACTCAAACCTTTGATGAATGTTGGGTCCATCGACAAAAGAACTTTTCTTATTTCAAACAACGCTCATGATCTTTTCTTTTCCAAGTTTTTTATTCTCAATAATGCACTACCCATAAACAAGGTGATATATCCTAACCTGAGACTTTTTTTAGACAAGTTGTCCTTCCTCAACTGACCAACATCACGACTTCTACCTAAACCAATGATACATCGAAAACCTTTGGTGCACTCCCCCCAAAACAAGCATGAGATAATGTGCCTTCAAATTCTATTTATCCTTCTTTGTACTTCATAGGTTTACTCAACATGACCCTTTAAGACAAAGATTGATCCTCCTCTAGGACACCTTAACCATGATCAATGGTTGGCTACCAAGATTTCTCATTGCAGCATCGCCCTTCCTCTTCTCTAACTCCACTTAGAAGGTGTACATCCTTTGAGTCTTTCTGGATTACTTGATCCTTCTCTTCTTCCCCCACACCTATCGTGACTTGATTGGGGTAACCCCTCATCTTCCACAATTTTTTGATGGTAGTTAGATATGACTTGGTTGCCTTCATAAGGTTCGCATGTTTTAAAATGGATTACCAATTTGAATAAATTCATGTCCTAAATAGGACCTTTATGAAGCCATATTGGGCCTCTCATTATCATCATTGGTTCTCTCCAACCTTGATAATACCCAATCCTTGTTGGCTTTCTTCTTGCCTTCCTTTTCTCCTAACCTCTCATTCTCTCTTCCTCCCTCTTTTTGTTCCCATTTCCATTATCCCTTGGATTCTTGGGCTAAGGTTCACCTTTCTTTCTTCCTTTGATCCCACTTGCCTTGCTAGAATTATTGGTGGCTTAATACTTCCTATGTCATTATCTCAAGTACACTTATATTCATGATTACTCATTGCTAGTTAGGATTAACCAATGCTTCCTTTATCTCTCTCTTGAGATGTCACCCCTAGTTGGTCACATCCCATTGCCTACAACTATGGAGTCCCTTCTACATTATGAACATCCCCCTCCTCATGTCTCTCACCTATTGGTATATTGGTAGTGATTTCCTCTATGATTGCATCAAGTTCATGTTGATGTATGCCACCTCCCTTGCTCACACCTCTCCCTCGACTAGTGTATGTTGCATTCATGATCATGTTATCCTTAGTTATCTTATGTCACCTCCCTTGCTTGCACCATGTATTGGAGTCATGTATGTCATCTTGTTCTCGCATTGGTTCATTTCCCATGTAGGTCTCCTCATGCCTTTGTCGACACCATACTAGTATTGTTTCCTCTCCTCTCTTTCCTTCTCTATGACCATCATAGTGTTGTCACATCCTTTTCCATTGAGCCTAATATTTGTCTTTTCACTTAGAGTTGGAGTCCATGTCCCTACCTTACTTGGGGAAAGCCACTAAACTCTATGATGTAGGTACCTAGCTTGTTCTAGCATAAGCATCAACTATTAGATCCCACCTATAGTTAAGTGCATGTATCACTCTCTTACTATTAGTATTTTCTAATGATTTTATATTGTAGTTGTTATTATTATCATTAGATTCACTCATGATTTATTACATATTCTAACTGATATTTAGCTAACATGGTAACTAGAACTTGTTTATTTCTAAATCTCATAATTTAGTGATTGAATCACTTATTGAATAGTTATATATTACTCATTATCTTTAATATCTTATTTTTTATTTCATATCTTGATTACTATCTTTCTTACATGTAGTTAATATTGCTTGCACACCTATCCTGACATTCTTTCTTGTCACACGACTCTTGTTTTCTAACCTTTCTTTCTTGTCCTTTGATTGTTTTATATATTAGTGATCCATGAGGAACTCTTGTAGCTCAACCTTGTGCCTATGATTGGGGCATGTAGGCCTTCACAAGTACTATGGGATATCATAGCCTAACTGATGAAAAAATCCCTCGCAACATCAAGGTATTGACTCACACTACAAAAACCTTTGGATTTCTCCCATGCATCATTGTTTTGCGTGTTTCTATCCTTCTTTGCAACTCACTAGTATTTCCATATTATTCATAGCAAGGGGTACACAATGTATCATATGAGATTCACACTTGGGTACTTACATATTAATACCTATCGAGAGGTGCATTATGCAATTCACTCATGTGCTACGTTTGTACATAACCTTCCTAATATGATACTATCTCTCAAAAAATAATATAATCTGATGGACTACCTTCCTGGAGTCTCCCCTGCCTTAGCTTAGGAATGGGACCTCTTTGGGATGTTTATCTCTTAGGTGGGATCCTTAAGTACCTTCTCTCCCTTGGTCACTAGTTTGACCCATTTTGACCCTTGAGGCACCCCCTTGGGGAATTTATTAACTTCATGGGTCCAATTTAGGGTACAAACCCCTAGTTAGGTCCATGGTCACTTAGGATGCCTCATTTTAACTCCATGGAATCCCAAATTTATTCAAACTTTCTATTTATGGGGTCAACTTGAGTTAAAACTCATTTACCCTACTTGATCTCCTGGTAAGAAGCATATCATGGTTTTCCTTGGGGGTGATGCATTCTATGATTCCATGGTATGCATAACAGAGAGTCATTTTAGAGCCTAAAAACCATGTCATTGTCTTTCCAAACCCTTGGCACTGATTCAATAAGCACGATATGTTGATTTTGTATGACTTTACCCTATGATGGCTAGCCTAATGTACAACTACGCCCTTAGTTTGTTCATTTGCCTATTTATACCATTAAATTTCTCTTTGTAAAGGCCCTTGAACTCTTCCAGTCTCTTTTATCTTTGGAAACCATAATTTACATGTACACATTTGGGTTAGCGATCAAACTTGTTCCACCTCTCTCATGCCCTTGGGCTTCTTGCACATGTCATCTTCAACACCTCTATAGGGATCTCTTGTGGCTAGCTTGGTTCAAACTATTAAGGATGTAACCCTCATTCATTATTAGTATATAAGTTATGGTTAGGTCGACTTAGTGGTAGGTTATATCATGCTCACTTTATCTCCTATTTATAATAAATGAAATTCGTTTATATAGGCATCTTGTCTTATGCATTGGATATATTATAAAGGGATGTTTCCCCCTCGGAGTGGATTCTTATTCATTGGCTCTTTATCATTTTAAATTTGTGGATTTACTTCCTCTTTCTATTTTTATGCTATTTGGGGAATTTGGTTCATAACATTTGGTATTAGAGCATATGATCATTGGTTGATTCCTTGAAAACAAGTCACCCTACCATTTTCACTATAATTGTTTTTTGGAGATGTTTCAAATTGTGAAATTTTCAATTGATTGAGAAAACATAGTGAAGTACCTATGGTAAAATGTTCAGATTCCGGTTCACTATACTTTAAGTTACATGCTATGGAAGTTAGGGTTTTTGACTAGTCTAAGTTTCAGGTCCAAATTTTAGAAGCGTGTCAAAAAAATTGGACACATAGCATGCCATACAAGTTTGTTCTCCTAAAAGGACCAAAAACAACAAGTTTTTGGGAAAGTTATCATATATTTCTCTTGACACCTTAGAATTTTGTCAAACCTATGGCATTACATAGAAGACAAATTAGGCTAATATAGCACAAAATTTCAAACTCATATGGGTCGAAATTTCAAAGTTACCTTAGGTGGAAGGTAAGTCAACAAGACAGTGTCCAAATCAGGGTTTTAAATGTATGCAACTTATAATTGACATAAATTAGATTAGAAGACTTGTTTGAGGTGATTCAAAAATTGTGGTAAAGTTAAAATATAGAAGAACTATAAATAAATATTGTTGTTATCACACATGGAAAAGGGTGGTGTAAAAACTTCTACCCCAATTAAACCTCCAGAGAGCTCAACTGTGAATCGTGAAGAAAGTGAAGACATACATAACCAACTTTTCAATTTGGTGAATTGTTTTAAGGAATTGAGTGATAGTTCAATGACAAATGTTGGTTTGGTAAACACACAAAGAAAAATCAGGGTTAAGATGTAAAATATGGAATAGATGGAACAAATGGAATAGAAGATGGTGGCCATACCCATACAGACCATAGATGAGAGGCTTCCTAAAAGTGATAATGTGAACAAAGGAACTCAAGATAATAAAGATAGTATTAATGTCGAACAACCTTCCATTAATAGTCAAGTTCTAGGAGGATTTAAATCTAATATTGGAGTTGATCATGGATGGATTCTTGATGGTATCCACTTTCCCAAGGTTGAATTAAGGACATTTGATGGAACATATGTATTTACATGGGTGGATCAAATACAAAAATACTTTTAATTGCATATTATTATGGATGATAAGCAAAATATTTCCTTAGCAACTTTGTACTTTGAGATAAAACCCTATCAATGGTATCAATGGGTAGTTAAAAGGATACCTCATTCTTATCATTATACTGAAGTTTTATTGACAAAAGACTTATAAGAACAATATGGCAAAGTTTAGGAACAATACTAATTTAGTCAATTGCTAAGAATCAATCACTTAGGTGATGTTGAAGATTACAATTCAAGGACAAACATTCATTGGAAGCATACATGGGTGGATTAAAGAAGACTTTAAACATGAGATTTGATTAAAATATCATGAAAATGTTATGGAATATATGCAATATGTTTGTCATATTCAAGCCAAGAATAGGGCTACATGCAACTCTACCACTAGAACATATGCAAGAACCAAAGATCAATTTGTGCCTCAGAGGGTGACCCTGCCTCAAGCTACTCGAATATCACATGAGGAAATGGATGGAAGAAGAGAAAAAGGTCTATGCTTTGGTCATAATTGCAAATGGTCAAAAGGGAATAAATGTTCAGAAACAAAATTGTTAACTTTCAAAAATAATGATGAGGGGGAAATATAGGAATCTGCATTAATGGGTGAGGAATAACTTGTGAACTTAACAGAGTAAGAAAAATATGAAGAAATCTTGCACAAAATTTACCCAAACAGGTGTGGAATATTCGTTCATGCATTGGCAGGTTTTTCAACACCTCAAATCCTTAATATTGTAGGACACATTATGAAGCAAAAGTTCTTATTTCTTATTGATTCAATTAGTACCCATAACTTCATTGGTAAAACATTAGCATAACACCTCAATTGTTTTGTGTATCCAATGAAAAATTTTCAAGTTTTGATTGCTAATGGAAGAAGTATTGATTATGGAGGAAAATGCCATAACATTAAATTTAGTATAGGAGACAATAACTTAGCAAGTCAATGTATGTCATTCCTATTGGAGGAGTAGATGTTGTTTTGGGGATTCAATGGTTGAGAACATTGGGAATAATTTCTACAAACTATAATTAATTATTCATAAGATTTGTATTGGAAAGAATTCATTATGAACTCAAAGGGTTAAAATCTACACCCTCTCATATCATCATCTCTCATAGAATGGAAAAGCTCCTAAAAAATGCTAGTAGTGGATTTATGGTTAGACTTTGTTCTATGGAAGTGAAGCAGAATGATGAAAACATTCCAGAGGAATTAAAAGGTACCTTGGAAAAGCACCATAGGGTCTTTTGAATAATTTCTAAGGGGATACCTCCATCTAGAGATCATGAACATTAAATTGAAGTAATACCTGGAAGTATTCCTCCTAATAAAAGGCCTTGTAGATATCCACATCAACAAAAAGGGGAGGTTGAGAAAATGGTACAAGACATGTTGGATGCATATATTATTCAGCCAAGTAACAGTTCCTTTTCATCCCCAATAGTGATGGTGAGAAGAAAATATAATGCTTGGAGTATGTGTCCTGATTATAGCAATCTAAACAAAATCACCATCATGTAAATGTGTTGAACCTGCACATAATAGATCTAGATAAACATTAATACACACATTTGCAGAGAGAATTTGAGAAAGACGAAGAAGGAGAGAAATAATGAAAGAATTCTCATTAACCGTTATGAATAATGAATAATTTATACATGATATACTATGTATAACTCAATGAGTGTGCACTGGAGGAGAACCAATGAGCCATAGTGGTGGTGTAGAGTGATATGGACACACACCATCATTTACAGGAGTGAAATTTCACCTATTCTAGTCTCTCAGGAAGTTACGGGAGTGAATTGCCACCTAGTTGAGTTAACTAGTCAACTAGTCTTCAGTTAACTGACTGAACATAGAGTAGTGAGGAGTTAACTCAGGGAATCAAGGGTAATGCGCTAGTCTGGTGATGAACCCAAGGCAAGGTCGAATTAGCATGGTGATGATCCCAATGTTGCATGGTGATAAAACCAATGCAACATCTAAACTCAACTCAACTAGTCAAATTGAAGTGTCAATTGAAAGAGAATATTCTCCAGGTGGAATATTCTCCCCTAAAATATAGGAGACTGGATAATGACTAATTATGAATAATAAACAAGGAAAAACCTTTGGAAAAAGAAATCCTAGGTGTGTGTGAAGTAACTCCAACACCCCCCCTGAACATCATTATGGTGAAAATAAAGAATCGGTCCCGACAATGAGGCCATGCTAGGTACCCAAATACAAAAGATACATTGTAAATAAAGTGAGGAAAGAGGGAAAACCTCATGGGAAACCCCCCCCTCAAGGTACAATGTATGTAAAAATAAGAACTACAGTTGCTAGGAAACTGTGTCCTTCACTCCAAGAGGACTTCCCAGAGAATGGAACTTCTGCTCAGTGAAGGTCTTGGTGAAGATGTTTGTCGTCTGTTCTGTTGAAGGATAGAACTGTAGGTCGATGATCCCCTCGTGTACTAAGTCCTAGATGTAGTGCATGTGGATCTCGATGTGCTTCGTTCGTTGTCTCTGAACTGGATCTCTGCAGAACTTCAGAGTGTTATGGTTGTCACACCAGATGACGATCGACTGATGAAACAGAATGCCCAACTCAGTGAGAAAATGTTATAGCCACATAGCCTGAATGGTTATGTTAACTACCCCTCTGTACTCTATCTCAGCTAAATATAGAGCAAGGGAAACTTGCTTCTTTCTCGACCAACGGATAGGCCCAGAACCAATACTGAGTGAGTAACCAAATGTGGACTTGCGATCAGTGTTATTGCCAACCCAGTCAGAATCAGTAAACCCGATGAGATATAATGTAGAGTCTGTTGCATAATGAATCCCAAAGGTGATGGTGCCCTATATGTATCGAAGGATACGCTTTGCAGCCTTCCAATGTAGCTCATGCGACTCCTACATGAACCTGGAAACTGTGCCAACTGCATAGGAGAGGTATGGTCTGGAGTGTGTGAGATACAAGAAGTTCCCCACTAGCTGTCTGTACAGTGTGTTTTCAACCAGTGGAGTCTCCCCACCATCCTCAAGTTTGACTCATGATAGAAAATGAGTCAGAGTAGACTTACAATCTATCATGTGAAATCTCTCAAGGAGATCTCGTGCATACTTGGCCTGAGACAGTTTGATGCCTGATGCATCCTAACTGATCTTGAATCTAAGGAAGAAGTGTAGTGGACCCATGTCCATCATAAAAAAGCATGTCATGTAGAATCCTCTTGACTGCAACAATCATTGAAGTCGAGAAACCAATGATAAAAAAATCATCAACGTACAGAACTAAAAGTAGAAGTGAATCATCTATCCTGAGCATGTAAACATTCGGGTCTGATTTACAAGGTACAAAGTTCTGTGACAATAGGTAGGAGTCCATCTTGGCATACCATGCCCTCAAAGCCTGATTGAGGCCATAAAGGGACTTCTTCAGTCGACAAACCAAAGATGAGTCTTTCATAAATCCCTGGGGCTGCTCCATGTAGATCTCCTCAGAGAGATCACCGTGAAGAAATGCATTCTTTATGTCCATCTGATGGACTTCCCATCCCTTAGCTTCCGCAATGGAAAGTCCCAATCGTATGGAATCCATCTTCGCTACTGGAGAGAAGGTCTCATCATAGTCAATACCATGCACCTGCTAAAAGCCTTTGGCAACAAGCCTGGATTTGTATATGTTAATCTGTCCATCCACTACACTCTTGGTCCTGTAGACCCATATGCATCTGAAATGTTTCCTCTCAGAAGGAAGGGGAACCAGATCCCAAGTCTAGTTCTCGAGGAGGGAGTTGTACTCCTCCTGCATGGTGGATTCCCAAAAGGGATTTCCAACAGCCTCTCCATAAGAATGTGGATCTAAAGATTGAACCAAGAAAATATGTCTAGAGATCAATGGTTTATTGGCAGTGAGTGCAACAGAAGGCTCCTCAAAATTAGATCGAGTCCTCCTAGTGTCGGTTGGATCACCAACGAGATCCCCTACATCCTGAAGAGTAGTATGTGCCCACTTGGGCCTCTGCTTTGGCTCTACAATGACATCTGGATGCTCTGACTCTACATCTAACTGTACTGACTCTGAATCTGAATCATCTGAGTCCTCTGAATCAAAACTCTCATCTGAAGAGTCGACATGTGCATGCTCATCATCTCAGACATATGGAAGAATGAAGGTGTCTTCATGCGGTTGCTGAGGTACATGTGAAGCACTTTCCTCGAATTGGACACTTCGCTCAATGATGATTTGGTCCAAGGAAAGATCAATAAGCCTATATCCCTTCACATCGTCAGGGTATCCAACAAAAATGCACTCAATGCTCTGTGGATCAAGTGCCTTCCTCTTTTTAGAGGGAATCTAGGCCCATGCACGTGAACCGAAAATGTGAAAGTATGTCACTTCCGGTTTGAGGCCGCTCCAAGCCTCATAGGGGGTCTTATCCTTCACATATCTATGGGGAGATCTGTTTTGAATGTATGTTGCACAATTAAGTGCTTCGGCCCATAGTCTCTGTGGTAGATACTTTGCATGCAACATGCAAGATGCCATCTCCTTTAGAGATCTGTTTTTCCGCTCAACATATCCATTTTGCTGTGGAGTATAGGGAACTGTGTGTTGCAACTCGATCCTGCCTCATGGAAAATATCATGCATCTCATGATTTACATACTCTCCTCCATTATCATTTCGGAGGACCTTGATCTTCCTTCTGGACTGTGTCTCAACCAGGGATTTGAAATCTTTGAGGTGTTGAAAGACCTCGGATTTTTGCCTAGGAAAGGAGATCCATGTAAAATGTGAGAAATCATCAACAAAAATGAGAACAAACCTCGCTTTGATGATCGATGGATGCGTAAAAGGACCGATAAGGTCACCGTGTATCAGATCTAAAGGTGTGAAGGCTCTCCGAGACTTTCCCTGTTGAATTTCTCTTGAGGGTGTTTCCCGAGAACACATCCCTCACACACTCCCTTGGAGAAATGGATGTCTGGTAGACCATCAACCAATATTTTCTTGCTAAGTTGTTGCATGTATCTAAAATTCGAATTTCCAAACCTTTTTTTCCATATCCTAAGACTTTCATCAGCATGAGTAAGTAGTAAAGCAGAATCAGGTTCAATGAATTCAGAAAATGTATACAATCTAGACTGATGGTTTACCTCACCGGTAGCTACCTCGGAGTTGGTTTGCATGTCGTAGATGTCCATGGAATTTGGTGTGAATATGACTTTCTTTCTAGTGCCAGAATTCATCATCTGATACACAGAGAGAAGGTTGACATAAAGTTTGGGAACATGCAACACGTTCTTGAAGCTTCCGTTGGTGAGTCCAATCCTTCCTTTGCCGGTGACTTCGACATAAGAGTTGTTCCCCATCAAAATAGAAGGACCTTTGTATGCATCCAAAGAATAATATATTGCTTTTGAGGCATCCATGTGATGTTATGCTCCTAAATCTACGATCCAAGCATCGGGAGAGGAGTTGATGGCAATCAAGGCATGACTAGAATTGTCTTTCTTAGAATTCAAATCTTCTGGCTTTTTATTCTTGGCACCCTCAGGGATGCGATCTCCAAGGTTGTTTTGCTGAATTATTTGAGACATCAGATCTTTTTTTTTTTCATGCATGCGGATTCCGAATGGAATCCTTTGTGACAATACGTGTATTTCTCCCCTTTTCTTCCCTTTTCCCCTTTGTATCTGGAGGCATCGGTGAAGAGTTTTGTGTACCCTTCCTTCTTCAGATGTGCATGAGATTTCCATTTATCTTTATCTTTATATTTATGATATTTGTGGCTTCCATCTTGGACAGTGAGTGCATGCGCCTTTGGGCCTTTGATTTTTCCCATGTTGATGAGCTTGGTTTGCTCTTGTGTCAGGGCTTCAATAAAATACTCAAGAGAAAGCATCTTCTAGGTGGCTCCGAAGGCGAATCTGACAGAATGGAATGTGGATACAAATATAGAGAATTCAGTACCAATCTTGGAGAGAATGGTGAGAACCATTTTTTCTCCTCCTTCGATTTATCAACCCCACAAGCTTTGAGTTGCGACAGTAAATCCTTGAATTTTGTAAAGAAATCTTGGATATTGTCAAAGATTTTTGGATCCAATGTGAGCAGCTCCACCTCCATCACGTGTCCCCTCATATCATCATGTTTTCAAAAGAGCTCTTCCAAGGTGTTCTATGCTTCATTGGGAGTCTTACAGGAAGATATGTGAAAAAGGAGATAGTGAGAAATAACACTGCAAATTGTTCTGAGTGCCTCATCCATGCGATTTAAGTACTTGGATTTTTCTATGGCTAATGTCGGTTCTTTATCTGTATTCAAGGTTAACCTATACAACCCTATGGTTCGTAGATGTATGGATATTTTATCCTTCCATGCAAAATAGTTGTAAGGTGTAAGAATGAATTCTTTTTGGAAATCCATCTTTTTGCTATCTTCAATCTCTTGTACCTGCAAAACATTTTGTTGTAGCTTTTGCTTAGTAGTCCATCGGCTCTGATACCATGTAAATGTGTTGAAACTGCACAAAATAGATCTAGCTAAAAAATAATACACACATTTGCAGAGAGAATTTGAGAAAGAAGAAGAAGGAGAGAAAGAATGAAAGAATTCTCATTAACCGTTATGAATAATGAGTAATTTACAGATGATATAATCTGTATAACTCAATGTGTGTGCATTGGAGGAGAACCAATGCACCATAGTGGTGGTCTAGAGTGATATGAACACACACCAACAATTACGGGAGTGAAATTCGACCTAGTCTAGTCTCTCAGGTAGTTACGAGAGTGAACTGCCACCTAGTTGAGTTAACTAGTCAACTAGTCTTCAGTTAACTGACTAAACATAGAGTAGTGAGAAGTTAACTCAGGGAATCAAGGGTAATGTGCTAGTCTGGTGATGATCCCAAGGCAAGTTCGAATTATCATGGTGATGATCCCAATGTTGCATGGTGATAAAACCAATGCAACATCTAAACTCAACTCAACTAGTCAAACTGAAGTGTCAACTGAAAGATAATATTCTCCAGGTGGAATATTCTCCCCTAAAATATAGGAGACTGGATAATGACTAATTATGAATAATAAACAAGGAAAAACCTTAGGAAATATAAATCCTAGGTGTGTGTGAAGTAACTCCAACACATCACACATAAATTCCCTATTCTAAATATTGATGAACTATTAGATGAACGACATGGAGTGGCTTATTTCACAAAGTTAGATCTTAAATCAAGATACCACCAAATCATATTAATAGAAGAATACATTCCCAAAACAAATTTTATAACACGAGAAGGGAAATATGAGTTCTTGGTCATCCCTTTTGGGTTGACTAATGCTCCTTCTACTTTTCAAAGCCTCATGAAAAAAAAAATTGACCTCATCTTAGAAATTTTGTGTTAGCTTTCTTTGATGTTGTACTTATCTATAAAAAAATCATGGGAAGAACACAATAAACATGAGGATAAAGTCCTATAAATTCTTGACAACAATCAATTGTATTAAAAAGGTCGCAATGTTCTTTTGGGAAACAATAAGAAGAGTATTTGGGTCATATTGTTTCACAAGAAGGGGTCAAGGTGGACCCTTAAATGATTCAAGCTATCACAAAATGACCCATTCCTAAGAACATCAAGAGTCTTGTGGGATTTCTAAGTCTTACAAGATATTATTGGAATTTTGTTAAGAATTATGCATGCAATTAGGCCCACTCACATCTCTCTTGAAGAAAAATTCATGTGTATGGAATGAAGAGGCTATCTTGGAATTTTCATTCTCTTAGGATGTTGTCTTCTACACCAGTATTGACATTTTCACTCTTAAAGGATGTTATGTTTTCCCCGAGTTCATTCAACTAATCTTAATGATTATAAATTTTGTAGTGAGAAAGCAAGGGTTGTTCAACAATTTTCATGCCTATCCAAATTTGTAAGTCATAGAATCATGCATTTCTCTTCCCATTATTTCCTTTACTCTCACTTTCAATTTATTACACAGATTGGGTTCATTGATGACATAAATCAACATTGTAATGTAATAACTAAAGTACTCATTTTTTACCCAGACCTACTTTCATTTATTGTCCACAAGAGTCACATCCCATCTTTCTAAGGTGAATGCATTCATCTTTTAAAGTTGTTTATTTAATATTAGGAGGATCTTTTTGTATTTGCAATAAAGACGATCAAGGGATTCTAATAGTGTGAACACTAAAATTTTGGATTCTCTTGACATTTCTTTAAGCTTCACAGAGTGTAAGAATGTGTATAACATTTTTCTAGTGGCCACATTTATTGTTGTGCATCCTGTCATTATGATAAGACATTTTTTATACACAATGAGGCTTTACTATTCTATTGGGAATATTATTCTTCATTAACTCACTAATTTATAAAGTGGGTTTATCCCACATTCATCATGGGATATATTCTCCTATCCCTCTAGCCTATGTAATAGAGGTGAAGGAGGCTCAATTGCAAGGCTTGTGTGTGATTCTTGAGAGCTGTATGGATACCATATGAACTTTGTTATATTAGAGTGTGATCTAGTTGTTGTAATTAGGAGAGTTATGAGGAATATAAATCCTACTTTCATGGATGTTTCCCCACCTTGGGGTTTTACCACATAAATCTCTTGCCACTCTCATTTGTTTGATTTAATTTTGTTGATTTGATGTCTTCCATGGAATTTAGATAGGTTAGATATGTGGTTATATGTTTGTTCCTATGTTCCTGGCCTTTCATGGTATCAGAGCAAGTTACCTGGATCTAATTCCTTGGCTGAAATTTTGTATTGAATTTTTATTTGGCATGAAATATAAGTAGGTCATCAAATCCGCTAGTATAACACTTTATATCTGATTTTTTAAGTATTATTTTTCATACATCTCCAAATTGGATCTAGATCACATGCTTGGTTTCTTCAAATTCTAAGCATTTTTCACCAAATATGGAATTTCCATTGTATATGTACCATGGAAATTAGTCAAGATGGATTGTTTTTTCATCAAATCTGACCTTCGTTTTCTCTATATCTAATTAAAATCCTATAGAGACTTAAGGTAAAAATTGTAGGTTTATAACCTAGTTTTGGGGCCAAAATTTAATTCATTGTTGATTTATACTTTTTATTATATTAATTCAAAAAATAAAAAAATAAAAAAGGAGAAGTCGTGCTATTTGAATTTTATGGTTTACCAAACCTCTTTTAAGGGTTTGAGGTGTATTCCCTTCCCTCCAAGCATTTGTACAACCGTACAACAGTACAACTATACAAAACTATCTTATCCTTAGTGGTTGATCAAATCTTTCTCTTCAACTACAAATATGTTATATAATAGCTTGCTATCCAGGATTTAGAGTTCATAGATTCAAAATTTATTTTCTCTATGAACAGATCTTCTCTAAAACCAAAGAGATCATTTTTTTTTAGTCTTCAATCTCTTCGTCCTTCACATGGTCATACAAATCTTATTTTTCTTCATGTGTCCATACAATTCTAGTTATCTTCAAAGTTATTTTTTTTTGTGGATTATGATTTACCTGGACAACATTGAAGGTTCACACACGCGCACACACCCACCCACCCACCCACACACACACACACACCTTCCAACTTGTGATTTGCAAAGTCAAGTCATCAATAACATGTATATTTATATCTACATACTCACCAGAACATTTATTACAAAGTAAGAAGTCACATAAATGAATTCACTATTGTACAATCATTTTTTTTACTTCATACTATGGGGATTTGCATTTGAAAATCAAAGGTGTTTTTCATGGTAGTGATATCTCCCAATCTAGGTGCTCATTTGTAGTGCAATTTTTTGTTGAACTCATTTTCCAGTCTACTATATAGTGGTGCAAGTCTTTTTTCACAATTTTTTCTTTCAAAATATCACAATTTCCAATTTTGTTAAATAGGCATCCTTAGTCCTCATTTAAGGAACTTAAAAACATCATAATTTTCTCATATTAACTTAGTCTTGAGCGAATTTATTTTAAGTTGTCTAATTTTTTACACATAATCCATATTTGTATTCAGAATTGTGTAAGTTTGCATCCTTCTACCAATTGGTTGTATAGCATCATAATGACTTCCAAGGTGGTTAATGTTCCTAAATTAATTGTTTCTAACTATATTATCTAGAAACAAAGTATGATTAATGATCTTAGGGGCAAGAATCAATGGTATATTGGTAATGGTGACATCAAGAAGCTAGTATATGCAAAGGAGTTCGTTGTATGCGAAGAACATTTTGAATAGGTGTTATATCATCTGTTGTCGCATCACATGCATAGATGCACTTGTTGTATTGAATCCCACATTAATATCCCTTCTGAAGACCAAAATTCCCTAAAATTACTCCTCAGAATATTTAAAAGACACCCTCTGACTAGTCATACACTACTCTTGATATGACATAGAATGTATGCAACTTTATATACGGTCTTTCTCCTTCAACAACTCGTGTATGCATTTGTTTTTCACCAAAAAAATAAAATGTGTGCATAATGCATCGTTTTGGGTGGAGTTCACATGTTTCCCAAGTTAATTACCTCATATATCCCATGTCTAACTACTCCAACCAACTTTTTGAAGTATAAATAAGAACCATTGGGTGGAGGAGAGGGAGCATCCATTGAAGCATCCTTATGTTAGTGAAATTCCGATAAGTCTACTAGCCCTTTTCATCTTGATATTTTAATATCTATCTCTCATATCCATAAACCCTTGTTTCCAACATCTTTCCCCTTCTTATCTCATTGAAAGGAAGAAGCTTATCCTCTTTCCTTCACTTGTTTGGAGGAAGGAACCATGAGTTCAAGCCATCTTCAATGGCCTAGTTGGAGGAATCTAGATATCAATTCCAATGAGTGCCACAATAGGATCAAGTAACTCATTTTCATGTTACTTTTTTTTACTATAATAAAGTAACACTTTGTTTTAGGTCCTAGTGACATTTTATTAGTCTTGTTTTGTAGAAACTATATGCATATGATTATTGTAATACTGACATTTTGATCCTAGTTAGTATATGTAATTAGGAGTTAGTTATTATAACTACCTTCTTTGCAGCACTCCCTCTCTTTGTGTGCAGGTTGACAAGGAAAGCATTGGAGTGAGAGGTTGGAGTAGGAATTCACAAGAGGAGTCTTTTCCAAAATTCATAATCCAAGTAGGTAATTACTGATTTGGTTCCAATACTTTCTGAGTCTTGATGATGGTCTGCATATTGCATGTCTGAAACATCGCAAAATGTTAGAAAAAAAATGAATCTAGAAATCTATGCTAATAAATTTTGGTTATGATTATAAGAAGAATGATAAAATTACCTCTAGTAGAGATTAAATTGCCTTTGGTCTACGATATATTCATTCAAACTACAAATATAGCAATTGAAATGTATAAGGGAACTCTCAAACCTAATTTTGACTTCTTCTACAAAGACTTAATTTGTGAATAGGATAGGTTGTTGTCATTAGGTTAGATTGTTTTTGGGAAGGCACACTTGGCTCATGGAAAACATAATCCATACAAAACTCCTAAAAAGGATACTAAACCTAATGTTCCTAGTATTTCATAAAAGGTTTCTAATGCTTCTAGGATAAGTGCTTCACATAAGAAAGAGTGGAAACCATGTAAGTACCATGGAAACATTAATCATGTTGAAAATAATTTATTTAGGAGGCATAATAATCTTGTTAAAGCCAAGAAGAAAGCCTTTAAAGAACAAGAGGGTGCTCTCAATGATTATTTATTCTATTCAATCAAGTAAATATTCCTTCTCTCCCATGGAATGTGTTAGTCTCTAATTTTTTCTTGGTTTAGTGAGAAACCCTTATCCTAAAACCCTTCTTACCCACACTTTATTTTCTGTTTCTAGTTGATTTCATTTTTTTTTTTAGCACCTATGGTTTGCATTATAGTTTTGGATAGTTTATTTAAGTTTGATTTTGAAAGACATGGTTTTAAAACGAGGTGTCACCATTTATGCCTGTTTGAATTTCAAACTTTCAAATTTTGCTAAGTCATTAATAGCGCTACGGGAATAAGGCTATTCGTGTAGGGCCAAATAATCATGCCTTGATACGCGCCTGCCATCCAGATTTTGTTATGATGACATGAATCGTGGGTTGAGAGTTCGCATGCGTCCACGAAAGCTTGGAAATCATTTGCAAATTCAACCATTTCATAATTCAATTGTTGTGTACCCGCACAGGATTCATGTTAAATCACCCATGATCGTCATATTATGCCGGTTTGATTTTGCTAAATTCAAATGCAGGTATTCACTCAAAGGAACGGTATACACTAACAACTGCAGGTCGAAAATTTGGAGATCCAAGGGACCTTTTTGTGAAGCTCATTGTAAAAGGCATTTATGTTCAATCTGACACTTAATAGCAAAGGCATATGGATGGTTAGACCCTCTTTTTCTACTCTTTTATTTCTTTATTCATGCTTGAATTCATATTCAGATTGCAATGCTTTTTGATTCTTGACTGTTAATTTATACAGTGAAAATTTTGCTGTAGAGATAATTTTTCAAGTTTTGATATTAAGTTGAATATCTTGTTTCTTTATGACATTTTGAGACGAGAATTCATGTGAAGTTGACAAATTGAAGACTTCATCTTCCTTTTTCCTATATCAGTTTAATCCATCTATGTGTCTACCTATTATTCATCCAATGGGATATGATATGCTCTGATCTTGATTTTCATGTCATGTTGTAATCTTGAGCCAGTTTTCAACCACCCTACAAAAAACCAAATCATAAAACCTTAAAAATACTTTGCAATAAACGAATGATGCCCTAGCTTGCCCTCTCATAGTCAAGTGCAACTTTAGGGACTAACATTTTTGGTGCCATTGCCGGGGACGGAGAAACGAAGAGATCTTCCCTGGGGAAACGACAAGTTTACATTCAGATCTTGGTGGTGAACAATATTTTGGACAATTATTTAATACTATGATTATTTCACCTGGCGAATCCTCTGTGGTAATTCTGGCTCCTAAAAGAGAAGGTAAGGGACCTAAAACTCCTCTAAATTCTTCATCATCTAATAAGAGACTAGTAACCAAGAAAAATCCAGATCTTGAGCCTCTTGCAGCAATTCCAGATCCTGAAAAGTTATTAAGAAAACCTAAAGTTCTTTCCGGTCAGTCTTCAATCTTAAAGGGAAAATTATCTTCAGAAAGTTCTCAAGGACAATCATCTGAAATCATCAGAACCCAATTAGATGAAGACGTAAATCCTGAAAGTGAAAATAAACCTGTTATTGAGTCTGATATAGTTTCATTCCCTTCAACTATTTCAGAATTAACTCTAGAACAGTGGAAGTTACTTACTGAACTCATTAAACAAGAGTATCCAAACTTTTTACATGTGACTGAAACTTCGAGAGGTCACAACAAAGATATTAAGAATGAACCAGAGACACCTTCTTTGTCTCTTGGATCTGTCTCATCTGAGGATTTTAGATCAAATTATTTCTCCTTTGAGAATCCTTTGTTTCTCAACCCATTAGCTGATCTTAGTCCAAAAGAGAAATCCTTATTTGTTTAAGATCAATACTCATGGACAATACATATAGGTTGTAATACACAAGGGGCGCCTTCTCCTTCAACATTACCAATCTTACTCACTCCCGGAGCTCCAAAAATAGCTAATATGCTGCAGATAGAATGGACGAAATAGTTGCAACAAGGTATGCACCCTTGGTTCTTACACAAGTCATGTATGCCTTTCCACCAAATGATTATATGAGATATTTGCCCAGATTCAATGGAGATGGATCAGTTACTGCTGAAGAGCATTTGAGTTCATTTTATAGTTTTGCAGATAATTTCAATGTAGAGCATGCTGATGCGTGGATGAGACTATTCGTACAAAGTCTAAATGGGGAAGCAAGAAAGTGGTTCAGGAGTTTGCCTCCTAATTCAATAGCTGATATTGTAGCCTTAGATGATGCATTTCTTAAACACTAGGTAGACAAGAAGTAATTTTTATAATATATCACCGAATTCGGTGCTTTAAGGAGGAAACAAGGTGAATCAATACCTGATTTTACCAAAAGTTTCAACCAGATGTATGGTAAAATTCGAGAGGAGATAAAACCGTCAGAGACATCAGCTAAAATCACTTTTGCCAATGCATTCGATGTTGAATTTTCCTTGTTTCTTAGGGAAAGAAGAACTACTACCCTCAACCTGATGCAAGACGCTGCTATCGAGGTAGAATCAAACATATTAGCAGCAAAAAAATTGAAGTCTAGAAATGAAAGAGACAGAAAAAATCCAAAGGAAGAATTGCCTTCATCTTCTAATTCATCATCTGACTCTAAAATGGATGGAATGGCTAAGATGTTGAAAAATATGACATCTGAAATGGCAAGGTTGAAGATAGAACAAAAACAGCCCAATAGACCTGCACAGGAGGGCGGTTACAGAAATCCAAATCAATTCAGGAGACCAAACAATGTACCTCAAATCTTACCAAGAGAAAGAAAAAACAAGATGACCAAAAGGTGTTACCTCCTTTTCAAAATAATGCAGTAGATGAGGAGGAGGATGAGGATGATACAGAAGAAGACCCTGCAATTCATTTGAATGATTATGAATCATCTCCTCTACATGTGACACAGCAAGATTATGAAGATGCTTTGATTGCAAATCAGTTTGAAGAAGGGGATGAAGATGAGATCATCCAACAGGAACCTAAAAGGAAAAAATACAATCTCAGATCTGGTTCGAATGCACCTAAAGTTGATACACCTATTTCCACAAAGAAGGCCAGTACTCCAGTTAAGACAGGAGTTATCAAAGGTGTTCCCAAGATCCAAGTTGATCAATCATTGAAACAACCTGCCAAGGATAGTACTGTTGACATAAAGGAACCAGATA